>RXPK01004365.1:0-28588 GCA_004143645.1 Protaetia brevitarsis
GAAATATGTCAGATAGTTGTACCAACCATTAATGCACGTCAAGTTTGGAGCGATTCTATGTCTAGAAGGGAAAATATTAACAGTTTATATGAAATAAGGCATGATTCGTGAACCAATATACTACAGAAAATTTTCACGCGGCAATGATTGAAAAATATGTCGGAGAGGTCGGTACTAACCTAGTTCAGATGCACGTAAATTTGGCGCGATTTTAATGTCTAGAAGGGAAATATTACTTTCTAAGTAAATCGACGATCTCTTCGCGAAACGACGATTTACAACACCGAATTTTTTCACACGGGCAATCGATTGAAAATATGTAGGATAGGTTGGTACCAACCTAGTTTAGAGCACGTAAAGTTTGGCGCGATTCTAATGTCTAGAAGGGAAAATGATTAACAGTTATATATGAAATTAAGGCATGATTTCGTGAAACGATATACTACACGGAAAATTTTTTCACGCGGCAATGCGATTGAAAATATGTCAGATAGGTTGTACTAACCTAGTTTAGATGCACGTAAAGTTTGGACCGATTCTAATGTCTAGAAGGAAAAATTATAACATTTATACGTAAATCGACTGATCTTCGTGAAACGACGATTTACAACACGGAAAATTTTCAACGCGGCAATCGATTAAAAATATGTAGATAGGTTGGTACCAACCTAGTTTAGATGCACGTAAAGTTCGGCGCGATTCTAATGTCTAGAAGGAAAATATTAAACATTATATATGAAATCGAAGCATCACTTCGTGAAACGAATATACTACACGGAAAATTTTTTCACGCGGCAATGGATTGAAAATATGTCGATAGGTTGGTACGAACCTAGTTTAGATGCACGTAAAGTTTGGCGCGATTCTAATGTCTAGAAGGAAAATATTAACATGATATATGAAATAAAGGCCATGATTTTCGTGAAACGAAGATAATATACTACACGGAAATTTTTTCACGCGACGCAATCGATTGAAAATATGTCAGATAGGTTGGTACTAACCTAGTTTAGATGCACGTAAAGTTTGGCGCGATGCTAATGTCTAGAAGGGAAAATATTAACATTATACCTGAAATCGACGCATGATTCGTCGGAAAACGATATACTACACGAAAAATTTTTCACGCGGCAATCGATTGAAAATATGTAGGATAGGTTGGTACAAACCTATTTTAGATGCACGTAAAGTTTGGCGCGAATCTAATGTCTAGAAGGAAAATAATTAACAGTTAATATGAAATTAAACATGATTTCGGAAACGATATACACACGAAAATTTTTTTCACGGGCAATGATGAAAATATGTCAGATAGGTTGCTACTAACCTAGTTTAGAATGCACGTAAAGTTTGGAGCGATTCAATAGTCTAGAAGGAAAATATTAACGATTATAATATGAAATTAACGCATGATTTCGTGAAACGATATACTACTACACGGAAAATTTTTCACGCGGCAATGGATTGAAATATGTCAGATAGGTTGGTACTAACCTAGTTTAGATGCACGTAAAGTTGGCGCGATTCGAATGTCTAGAAGCGAAAAATTATTAACAGTTATATATGAAATTAAGGCATGATTTCGTGAAAACGATATACTACACGGAAAATTTTTCAACGCGGCAATGATTGAAAATATGGTCGGATAGGTTGTACTAACCTAGTTTATGATGCACGTAAAGTTTGAAGCGAATTCCTAATGTCTAAAGGGAAAATAATAAACAGTGATATATCGAAATAATAGGACATGTATTACGAGAAACGATCAATACTACACGGAAAATTTTTTCACGCGCAATCGATTGAAAATATGTCAGAATAGGTTGGTACCAAACCAGTTTAAGATGCACGTAAAGCTGGGCCGATTCTAATGTCTAGAAGGGAAAATTTAACAGTTATATATGAAATAAGGCCATGATTTTCGTGAAAACATAATACTACACGAAAAATTTTTCACGCGCAATGAATTGAAAATATGTCAGATAGGTTGGTACTAACCTAGTTTAGATGCACGTAAAGTTTGGCGCGATTCTAATGTCTAAGAAGGAAAATAATTAACAGTAATATAGTGAAATAGCATGATTCGTGAAAACGATTATTACTACACGGAAAATTTTTACACGCGGCAATCGATGGAAAATATGAGGATAAGGTTGGTACCAACCTGTTTAGATGCACGTAAAGTTGGCGCGATTCTAATGGTCTAGAAGGGAAATATTAACAGTTATATATGAAATTAAGGCATGATTTCGTGAAACGATATACTGACACGGAAAATTTTACCACGCGGCAATGGATTGAAAATATGTCAGATAGGTTGGTACTAACCTAGTTTAGATGCACGTAAAGTTTGCGCATTCTAAGTCTAGAGGGAAAATATTAACATTATATACGTAAATCGCTGACTCTTCGAGAAACGACGATTTACTACACGGAAAATTTTTTCACGCGGCAATCGATTGAAAATATGTAGGATAGGGTTGGTACTAAACCTAGTTTAGATGCACGTAAAGTTTGGCGCGATTCTAATGTCAGAGGGAAAATATTAACAGTTATAGTAATCGAATGATCATATCGTGAAACGATATACTACACGGAAAATTTTTTCACGCGGCAATAGATTGAAAATATGTCGGATAGGTTGGTACTAACCTAGTTTATATGCACGTAAAGTTGGCGCCATTCTAATGTCTAGAAGGGAAAATATTAACATTATATACGTAAATCGACTGATCTCGTGAGAAACGATAATACTACACGGAAAATTTTTTCACGCGCAATCGATTGAAAATATGTCAAGATAGGTTGGTACTAACCTAGTTTAGATGCACGTAAAGTTTGGAGCGATTCTAATGTCTAGAAGGAAAAATATTAACAGTTATATATGAAATTTAAGGCATGATTTCGTGAAAACGATATACTACACGGAACATTTTTTCACGCGGCAATGATTGAAAATATGTCAGATGGTTGGTACTAACCTAGTTTAGATGCACCGTAAAGTTTGGCGCGATTCTAATGTCTAGAAGGGAAAAATTAACATTGATAACCGTAAATCGACTGATCTCTTCGTGAAACGACGAATTAACAACACGGAAAATTTTTTCACGGGGCAATCGATTGAAAATATGTAGATAGTTTGTACCAACCTAGTTTAGATGCACGTAAAATTTGGGCGATTCTAATGGCTAGAAGGGAAAATATTAACATATATATGAAATTAAGGCATGATTCGTAAACGCATATACTACACGGAAAATTTTTTCACGCGGCAATGGATTGAAAATATGTCGGATAGGTTGTACAAACCTAGTTTAGATGCACGTACAGCTTTGGCGCGATTCTAATGTCTAGAAGGGAAAATATAAACAGTTATACGTAAATCGACTGATCTCTTCGTGAAACGACTTACAAACGGAAAAATTTTTCACGTAGCAAACGATTGAAAATAATGTAGGATAGGTTGGTACCAACCTAGTTTAAATGCACGTAAAAAGTTTGGCGCGATTCTAATGTCTAGAAGGGAAATATTAACAGTTATATATGGAAATTAAGGTAATGATTCGTGAAACGATATACTACACCGAAAATTTTTTCACGCGGCAATCGGATTGAAAATATGTCAGAATAGTTGGTACTAACCTAGTTTAGACGCACGTAAAGTTTGGACCCGATTCCTAATGTCTAGAAGGGAAAAATATTAAAATTATACGTAAATCGAACGGCATCTCATCGCGAAACGACGATTTTACTACACGGAAAATTTTTTCACGCGGCAAAGGATTGAAAATATGCAGATAGTTGGTACTAACCTAGTTTAGATGCACGTAAAATTGGGCGGATTCTAATGTCTAGAAGGGAAAATATAACAGTTATATATGAAATTAACGCATCAAATCTCGGTGAAATGATAATGACTACACGGAAAAATTTTTTCACACGGCAATCGATTGAAAAATATGTCAGATAGGTTGGTTACAACCCTAGTTAGATGCACGTAAAGTTTGGCGCGATTGCTAATGTCTAGAAGGAAATATTAACATTTATACGTGAAATCGACTATCTCTTCGTGAAACGACGATTTACAACACGGAAATTTTTCACGGGGCAACTCGATTGAAAATATGTAGGATAAGGTTTGTACCACCTAGTTAGATGCACGTAAAAGTTTGGCGCGGAATTCTAATGTCTAGAAGGGAAAATATTAACAGTTATATAAGAAATTAACGATGATTTTCGACTGAAACGAAATAACTACACGGAAAATTTTTTCACGCGGCAATGAATAAAATAATGTCAGATAGGTTGGTACTAACCTAGTTTAGATGCACGTAAAGTTTGGCGCGAATCTAATGTCAGAAGGGAAATATTTACATTTATAAATAATCGACTGATCTCTTCGTGAAACGACATTTACAACACGGAAAATTTTTTCACGGGCAATCGATTGAAATATTAGGATAGGTTCGGTACCAACCTAGTTTAGAGCACGTAAAGTTTGCGCGATTCAAATGTCTAGAAGGGAAAATATAACAGTTATATATAAATTAGGCATGAGTTCGTGAACATATACTACACCGAAAAATTTTTCAGGCGGCAATGGATTGAAATATGTCAGATAGGTCGGTACTAACCTAGTTTAGATGCAATAAATTTGGCGATTTCTAATGTTAGAAGGGAAAATATTAACATGATACGTAAATCGACTGATCTCTTCGTAAACGACGATTTATCACGGAAAAATTTTTTCACGAGGCAATCGACTGAAACTATGTAAATAGTTTGTACCAACCTGAGTTGTGATGCACGTAAAGCTTGGCGCGATCCTAATGTCTAGAGGGAAAATATAACAGTATATATGAAATTAAGGCATGATTCGTGAAAGGATATAATACACGGAAAATTTTTCACGCGGCAATGGATTGAAAATATGATAGGATAGGTTGGTACTAAACTAGTTTAGATGCACGTAAAGTTTGGCGCGATTCTAATGTCTAGAAGGAAAATTAACAGTTATATATGAAATTAAGGCATGATTTCGTGAAACGATATACTACACGGAAAATTTTTTCAACGCGGCAATGGATTGAAAAATATGGTCAGATAGGTTGGTACAAATCTAATTTAGATGCACGTAAAAGTTGGAGCGAATTCTAATGTCTAGAAAGGGAAAATATTAACAGTTATAATAAATTAAGGCATGACTTGTGAAACGATATACTACACGGAAAATTTTTTCACGCGGGCAATGGATTGAAAATGATGTCGGATACGGTTGGTACTAACCTAGTTTAGATGCACGTAAAGTTGGCGCGATTCTAATGTCTAGAAGGGAAAATATTAAACATTTATACGTAAATCGAACTGATCTCTTCGCGAAACGACCGATTTACTACACGGAAAATTTTTTTCACGCGGCAAAGATTGGAAAATATGTCAGAATAGGGTTGTAAACTAACCTAGTTTAAGATGCACGTAAAGTTGGAGCGAGTCTAATGTCTAGAAGGGAAAATATTAACAGTATATATATGAAATTAAGCATGATTGCGTGAAATGCATATACAAACACGGAAAGATTTTCACGCGGCCAATGGATTGAAAATATGTCAGATAGGTTGGTACTAACCTAGTTTAGATGCACGTAAAGTTTGGCGCGATTCTAAATGTCTAGAAGGGAAAATATTAACATTTATACGTAATCGACTGATCTCTTCGTGAAACGAACGATTTACAACACGGAAAATTTTTTCAACGGGCAATCGATTGAAAAATAGTAGGATAGCTTTGTACCAACCTAGTTTAGATGCACGTAAAGTTGGCGCGATTCTAATGTCTAGAAGGGAAAATATTAACAGTTATATATGAATTAAGGCATGATTCGTGAAAACGATATACTACACGGAAAAATTTTTCACGCGCATGGATTGAAAATATGTCGATAGGTTGGACTAACCTAGTTTAGATGCCACGTAAAGTTGCCGCGATTCTAATGCTAAGAAGGAAAATATTTACATTTATACGTAAATCGACTGATCTCTTGTGAAACGACGATTTACAACACGGAAAATTTTTTCACGGGGCAATCGATTGAAAATATGTAGGATAGGTTGGTACCAACCCAGTGTTAGATGCCACGTAAAGTTTGGCCCGATTCTAATGTCTAGAAGGAAAAATATAACAGTTATAATGAAATTAAGGCATGATTTCGTGAAACCGATATACTACACCGAAAAATTTTTCAGGCGGCAATGGATTGAAAAATATGTCAGATAGGTTGTAACTAACCTAGTTTAGATGCACGTAAAGTTTGCGCCGATTCTAATGTCTAGAAGGGAAAATTTAACATTTATACGTAAATCGACCTGATCTCTTCGTGAAACGAATGTACATCACGGAAAAATTTTTCCACAGGCAATCGAATGAAAATATGTCGGATAGGTGGGGTACTAACCTAGTTAGATGCACGTAAGTTTGGCGCGATTCTAATGTCTAGAAGGGAAAATATTAACATTTATACGTAAATCGACTGATCTCTTCGTGAAACGACGATTTACAACACGGAAAATTTTTTCACGGGGCAATCGATTGAAAATATGTAGGATAGGTTGGTACCAACCTAGTTTGATGCACGTAAAGTTTGGCGCGATTCTAATGTCTAGAAGGGAAAATATTAACAGTTATATATGAAATTAAGGCATGATTTCGTGAAACGATATTACATACACGAAAAATTTTTTCACGCGGCAATGGATTGGAAATATGTCAGATAGGTTAGGTACTAACCTAGTTTAGACACTAAATTAGATCACGTAAAGTTTGGAGCGATTCTAATGTTAGAAGGAAAAATATTAACAGTTATATATGAAATTAAGGCATGATTTCGTGAAATGATACTACACGGAAAAATTTTTCACGCGGCAATGGATTGAAAATATGTCAGATAGGTTGGTACTAACCTAGTTTAGATGCACGTAAAGTTTGGCGCGATTCTAATGTCTAGAAGGGAAAATATTAACATTTATACGTAAATCGACTGATCTCTTCGTGAAACGACGATTTACAACACGGAAAATTTTTTCACGGGGCAATCGATTGAAAATATGTAGGATAGGTTTGTACCAACCTAGTTTAGATGCACGTAAAGTTTGGCGCGATTCTAATGTCTAGAAGGGAAAATATTAACAGTGATATATGAAATTAAGGCATGATTTCGTGAAACGATATACTACACGGAAAATTTTTTCACGCGGCAATGGATTGAAAATATGTCAGATAGGTTGGTACTAACCTAGTTTAGATGCACGTAAAGTTTGGAGCGATTCTAATGTCTAGAAGGGAAAATATTAACAGTTATATATGAAATTAAGGCATGATTTCGTGAAATGATATACTACACGGAAAAATTTTTCACGCGGCAATGGATTGAAAATATGTCAGATAGGTTGGTACTAACCTAGTTTAGATGCACGTAAAGTTTGGAGCGATTCTAATGTCTAGAAGGGAAAATATTAACAGTTATATATGAAATTAAGGCATGATTTCGTGAAGGATATACTACACGGAAAATTTTTTCACCGGCAATGGATGGAAAATATGTCGGATAGGTTGGTACTAGCCTAGTTTAGATGCACGTAAGTTTGGCGCGATTCTAATGTCTAAAGGGAAAATATAACGTGATATATGAAATTTAAGGCATGATTTCGTGAAACGATATACTACACGGAAAATTTTTTCACGCGGCAATGGATTGAAAATATGTCAGATAGGTTGGTACTAACCTAGTTTAGATGCACGTAAAGTTTGGAGCGATTCTAATGTCTAGAAGGGAAAATATTAACAGTTATATATGAAATTAAGGCATGATTTCGTGAAATGATATACTACACGGAAAAATTTTTCACGCGGCAATGGATTGAAAATATGTCAGATAGGTTGGTACTAACCTAGTTTAGATGCACGTAAAGCTTGGCGCGATTCTAATGTCTAGAAGGGAAAATATTAACATTTATACGTAAATCGACTGATCTCTTCGTGGAACGACGATTTACAACACGGAAAAATTTTTTCACGGGGCAATCGATTGAAAATATGTAGGATAGGTTGGTACAACCTAGTTTAGATGCAACGTAAAGTTTGGCGCGATTCTAATGTCTAGAAGGGAAAATATTAACAGTTATATATGAAATTAAGGCATGATTTCGTGAACGATATACTACACGGAAAATTTTTTCACGCGGCAATGTATTGAAAATATGTCAGATAGGTTGGTACTAACCTAGTTTAGATGCACGTAAAGTTTGGAGCGATTCCAATGTCTAGAGGAAAAATATTAACAGTATATATGAAATTAAGGCATGATTTCGTTGAAAGGATATTCTACACGGAAAATTTTTTCACGCGGCAATGGATTGAAAATATGTCGGATAGGTTGGTACTAGCCTAGTTTAGATGCACGTAAAGTTTGCGCGATTCTAATGTCTAGAAGGGAAAATATTAACATTTATACGTAAATCGACTGATCTCTTCGTGAAACGACGATTTACAAACACGGAAACTTTTTTCACGGGGCAATCGATTAAAAATATGTAGGATAAATTTTGTACCAACCTAGTTTAGATGCACGTAAAGTTTGGGCGCGATTCTAATGTCTAGAAGGGAAAATATTAAACAGTTATATATGAAATTAAGGCATGATTTCGTGAAATGATATACTACACGGAAAAATTTTTTCACGCGGCAATGGATTGAAAATATGTCAGATAGGTTGGTACTAACCTAGTTTAGATGCACGTAAAGTTTGGCGCGATTCTAATGTCTAGAAGGGAAAATATTAACAGTTATATATGAAATTAAGGCATGATTTCGTGAAACGATATACTACACGGAAAATTTTTTCACGGCGCAATGGATTGAAAAATATGTCGGATAGGTTGGTACTAACTAACCTAAGTTTAGATGCACGTAAAGTTTGGCGCGATTCTAATGTCTAGAAGGGAAATATTACACTTTATACGTAAATCGACTGATCTCTTCGCGAACGACGAATTTACTACACGAAAATTTTTTCAACGCGGCAATCGATTAAAAATATGTAGGATAGGTTGGTACCAACCTAGTTTAGATGCACGTAAAATTTGGCGCGATTCTAATGTCTAGAACGGAAAATATTAACAGTTATATATGAAATAAGGCATGATTTCGTGAAAGGATATACTCACGGAAAATTTTTCACGCGGGCAATGGATTGAAAATATGTCGATAGGGTGGTACTAAACTAGTTTAGATGCACGTAAAGTTTGGCGCGATTCTAATGTCTAGAAAGGAAAATATTAACATTCATACGTAAATCGACTGATCTCTTCGTGAAACGACGATTTACAACACGGAAATTTTTTTTACGGGGCAATCGATTGAAAATATGTAGGATAGGTTTGTACCAACCTAGTTTAGATGCACGTAAAGTTTGGCGCGATTCTAATGTCTAGAAGGGAAAATATTACAGTTATATATGAAATTAAGGCATGATTTCGTGAAACGATATACTACACGGAAAATTTTTTCACGCGGCAATGGATTGAAAATATGTCGGATAGGTTGGTACTAACCTAGTTTAGATGCACGTACAGTTTGGCGCGATTCTAATGTCTAGAAGGGAAAATATTAACATTTATACGTAAATCGACTGATCTCTTCGTGAAACGACGATTTACAAACGGAAAATTTTTTCACGGGGCAATCGATTGAAAATATGTAGGATAGGTTGGTACCAACCTAGTTTAGATGCACGTAAAGTTTGGCGCGATTCTAATGTCTAGAAGGGAAAATAGTAACAGTTATATATGAAATTAAGGTATGATTTCGTGAAACGATATACTACACCGAAAAATTTTTCACGCGGCAATGGATTGAAAATATGTCAGATAGGTTGGTACTAACCTAGTTTAGATGCACGTAAAGTTTGGAGCGATTCTAATGTCTAGAAGGGAAAATATTAACATTTATACGTAAATCGACTGATCTCTTCGCGAAACGACGATTACTACACGGAAAATTTTTTCACGGGGCAATCGATTGAAAATATGTAGGATAGGTTGGTACCAACCTAGTTTAGATGCACGTAAAGTTTGGCGCGATTCTAATGTCTAGAAGGGAAAATATTAACAGTTATATATGAAATTAAGGCATGATTTCGTGAAACGATATTACTACACGGAAAATTTTTTCACGCGGCAATGGATTGAAAATATGTCGGATAGTTGGTACTAACCTAGTTTAGATGCACGTACAGTTTGGCGCGATTCTAATGTCTAGAAGGGAAAATATTAAGATTTATACGTAAATCGACTGATCTCTTCGTGAAACGACGATTTACAAAACGGAAAATTTTTTCACGGGGCAATCGATTGAAAATATGTAGGATAGGTTGGTACCAACCTAGTTTAGATGCACGTAAAGTTTGGCGCGATTCTAATGTCTAGAAGGGAAAATATTAACAGTTATATATAAATTAAGGTATGATTTCGTGAAACGATATACTACACCGAAAATTTTTCAGGCGCGCAATGGATTGAAAAAATGTCAGATAGGTTGGTACTAACCTAGTTTAGATGCACGTAGGTTTTGGAGCGATTCTAATGTCTAGAAGGGAATATTAACATTTATACGTAAATCGACTGATCTCTTCGCGAAACGACGATTTACTACACGGAAAATTTTTTCACGCGGCAATGGATTGAAAATATGTCAGATAGGTTGGTACTAACCTAGTTTAGATGCACGTAAAGTTTGGAGCGATTCTAATGTCTAGAAGGGAAAATATTAACAGTTATATATGAAATTAAGGCATGATTTCGTGAAATGATATACTACACGAAAAATTTTTCACGCGGCAATGGATTGAAAATATGTCAGATAGGTTGGTACTAACCTAGTTTAGATGCACGTAAAGTTTGGCGCGATTCTAATGTCTAGAAGGAAAATATTGACATTTATACGTAAATCGACTGATCTCTTCGTGAAACGACGATTTACAACACGGAAAATTTTTTCACGGGGCAATCGATTGAAAAATGTAGGATAGGTTTGTACCAACCTAGTTTAGATGCACGGAAAAGTTTGGCGGCGATTCTAATGTCTAGAAGGGAAAATATTAACAGTTATATATGAAATTAAGGCATGATTTCGTGAAACGATATACTACACGGAAAATTTTTTCACGCGGCAATGGATTGAAAATATGTCGGATAGGTTGGTACTAACCTAGTTTAGATGCACGTAAAGTTTGGCGCGATTCTATGTCTAGAAGGGAAAATATTTACATTTATACGTAAATCGACTGATCTCTTCGTGAAACGACGATTTACAACACGGAAAATTTTTCACGGGGCAATCGATTGAAAATATGTAGGATAGGTTGGTACCAACCTAGTTTAGATGCACGTAAAGTTTGGCGCGATTCTAATGTCTAGAAGGGAAAATATTAACAGTTATATGGGTCATTCCATATCAACCGGAACACCTAAAAAATTTGATGTCTTGGATTCTTTTTATATTTTAAATTTAAAGTCTTTGCCTAAAATTAGAAGACCCGTATTTTTTCCTAAAGCTCTACAGTATCTATTTGCAAAGATATTTGCGAACAAAGTTTGCAAAATCGTTAAAATAATCGCAGAAGTAATATTGTTTGGTTATGCATAAATTAAAACATTAAAGCAAAATGCATATAAATCATGGTGTATTCTAAAGTTCAAACTACACAGTTTCATTTAATAATGCCTAAATTAGAGTGTACTTCATTATGAACCCGTTTTTCTCCTGTTTAATAAAATAATGTCTTTTTTCTCTATGTTTACCGCGAAATTAATTTTTTGAAAAAATATCATAATATCCTTTAAGCTATGTTCTACAAGAATAGAAGTATTTGAAAATGGAGAACCTGCACTACTCTACGTTACATTGTGATATATCGTAATGTAACGTATAGTACTGTATGAATTTATTTTTTTTATAGAATACCCGTAGGTTCTCCATTTTCAAATACTTCTATTCTTGTAGAACATAGCTTAAATAATATTATGATATTTTTTCAACAATTTCATTTCGTGGTAAACATAAAGAAAAGAGACGTTATTTTATTAAACAGGAGAAAAAGGGTCAAATGAAGTACAATCTAATTTAGGCATTATTAAATGAAACTGTGTAGTTTGAACTTTAGAATACACCATGATTTATGTGCATTTTGCTTTAGTGTTTTAATTATGCATAACAAACAATATAACTTCTGCGATTATTTTATCGATTTTGCAAAACTTTGTTTGCAAATATCTTTGTAAATAGATACTGTAGAGCTTTAGGAAAAAATACGGGTCTTCTAATTTTAGGCAAAGACTTCAAATTTAAAATATAAAAAAGAATTCCAAGAATCAATATTTTAGTGTTCCCGGTTGATATGGAAATGACCCATAGAAAAAATTAAGGATGATTTCGTGAAACGATATACTACACCGAAAATTTTTTCAGGCGGCAATGGGATTGGAAAATATGTCAGATAGGTTGGTACTAACCTATTTAGATTGCACGTAAAGTTTGGCGCGATTCTAATGTCTAGAAGGGAAAATATTAACATTTATACGTAAATCGACTGATCTCTTCGTGAAACGACGATTTACATCACGGAAAATTTTTCACGAGGCAATCGATTGAAAATATGTAGGATAGGTTTGTACCAACCTAGTTTAGATGCACGTAAAGTTTGGCGCGATTCTAATGTCTAGAAGGGAAAATATTAACAGTTATATATGAAATTAAGGCATGATTTCGTGAAAGGATATACTACACGAAAAATTTTTCACGCGGCAATGGATTGAAAATATGTAGGATAGGTTGGTACTAACCTAGTTTAGATGCACGTAAAGTTTGGCGCGATTCTAATGTCTAGAAGGGAAAAATTAACAGTTATATATGAAATTAAGGCATGATTTCGTGAAACGATATACTACACGGAAAATTTTTTTCACGCGGCAATGGATTGAAAATATGTCAGATAGGTGGGTACTAACCTAGTTTAGATGCACGTAAAGTTTGGAGCGATTCTAAGTCTAGAAGGGAAAATATTAACAGTTATATATGAAATTAAGGCATGATTTCGTGAAACGATATACTACACGGAAAATTTTTTCACGGGGCAATCGATTGAAAATATGTAGGATAGGTTGGTACCAACCTAGTTTAGATGCACGTAAAGTTTGGCGCGATTCTAATGTCTAGAAGGGAAAATATTAACAGTCATGTATGAAATTAAAGCATGATTTCGTGAAACGATATACTACACGGAAAATCTTTTCACGCGGCAATGGATTGGAAATATGTCAGATAGGTTGGTACTAACCTAGTTTAGATGCACGTAAAGTTTGGAGCGATTCTAATGTCTAGAAGGGAAAATATTAACAGTTATATATGAAATTAAGGCATGATTTCGTGAAATGATATACTACACGGAAAAATTTTTCACGCGGCAATGGATTGAAATATGTCAGATAGGTTGTACTAACCTAGTTTAGATGCACGTAAAGTTTGGCGCGATTTCTAATGTCTAGAAGGGAAATATTTAACAGTTATATATGAAATTAAGGCATGATTTCGTAAACGATATACTACAACAAAATTTTTCCACGGGCAATCGATTGAAAATATGTAGGATAAGGTTGGTACCAACCTAGTTTAGATGCACGTAAAGTTTGGCCGCGATTCTAATGTCTAGAAGGGAAAATATTAACAGTCATGTATGAAATTAAGCGCATGATTTCGTGAAACGATATACTACACGGAAAATTTTTCACGCGGCAGGGATTGGAAATATGTCAGATAGGTTGGGTACTAACCGAGTTTAGATGCACGTAAGTTTGGAGCGATTCTAATGTCTAGAAGGGAAAATATTAACAGTTATATATGAAATTAAGGCATGATTTCGTGAAATGATATACTACACGGAAAATTTTTTCACGCGGCAATGGATTGAAAATATGTCAGATAGGTTGGTACTAACCTAGTTTAGATGCACGTAAAGTTTGGCGCGATTCTAATGTCTAGAAGGAAAATATTAACATTTATACGTAAATCGACTGATCTCTTCGTTGAAACGACGATTTACAACACGGACAATTTTTTCACGGGGCAATCGATTGAAAATATGTAGATAGGTTGTACCAACCTAGTTTAGATGCACCGTAAAGTTTGGCGCGATTCTGATGTCTAGAAGGGAAAATATTAACAGTTATATATGAAAATTAAGGCATGATTTCGTTGAAACGATATACTACACGGAAAATTTTTCACGCGGCAATGGATTGAAAATATGTCAGATAGGTTGGCACTAACCTAGTTTAAATGCACGTAAAGTTTGGAGCGATTCTAATGTCTAGAAGGGAAAATATTAACAGTTATATATGAAATTAAGGCATGATTTCGTGAAATGATATACTACACGGAAAATTTTTCACGCGGCAATGGATTGAAAATATGTCAGATAGGTTGGTACTAACCTAGTTTAGATGCACGTAAAGCTTAGCGCGATTCTAATGTCTAGAAGGGAAAATATTAACATTTATACGTAAATCGACTGATCTCTTCGTGGAAACGAACGATTTACAACACGGAAAATTTTCATCACGGGCCATCGATTGAAAATATGTAGGAATAGGTTGGTACTAACCTAGTTTAGATGCACGTAAAGTTTGCGCGATCTAATGTCTAGAAGGGAAAATATTAACAGTTATATATGAAATTAAGGCATGATTTCGTGAAACGATATAACTACACGGAAAATTTTTTCACGCGGCAATGGTATTGAAAATAGGTCAGATAGGTTGGTAACTAAACCTAGTTTCGATGCACGTAAAGTTTGGAGCGATTACTAATGTCTAGAAGGAAAATATTAACAGTTATATATGAAATTAAGGCATGATTTCTGAAAAGAATATACTACACGGAAAATTTTTTCACGCCGCAATAAATTGAAAATATGTCGGATAGGTTTGGTACTAACCTAGTTTAGATGCAAGTAAGTTTGGCGCGATTCTAATGTCTAGAAGGGAAATATTAACATTTATACGTAAATCGACTGATTCTTCCGTGAAAACCAATTTACAACACGAAAATTTTTCACGGGCAATCGATTAAAAATATGTAGGATAGGTTTGTCCAACTAAGTTAGATGCACGTAAAGTTTGGCGCGATTCTAATGTCTAGAAGGGAAAATATTAACAGTTATATATGAATTAAGGCAGGATTTCGTGAAATGATATACTACACGGAAAAAATTTTCCGCGCGCAATGGATTGAAAATATGTCAGATAGGTTGGTACTAACCTAATTTAGATGCACGTAAAGTTTGCGCGAATCTAATGTCTAAGAAGGGAAAATATTAAAAGTTATATATGAATTAAGGCATGATTTCGTGAACGATATACTTCACGGAAAATTTTTTCACGCGCAAGGATTGAAAAATATGTCGGATAGGATGGTACTAACCTAGTTTAGATGCCGTAAAGTTTGGCGCGATTCAAATGTCTAGAAGGCAAAATATTAACATTTATACGTAAATCGACTGATCTTTTCGCGAAACGACGATTTACTACACTGAAAATTTTCACGTGGCAATCGATTGAAAATATGTAGGATAGGTTGGTAACAACCTAGTTTAGATGCACGTAAAGTTTGGCGCGATTCTAAGGTCTAGAGGGAAATATTAACATTTATACGTAAACGACTGATCTCATTCGCCGAAACGACGATTTACTACACGGAAAATTTTTTCACGCGGCAATCGATTGAAAATAATGTAGGATAGGTTAGTACCAAACTGTTTAGATGCACTAAAGTTTGGCGCGATTGTAATGTCTAGAAGGGAAAATATTAACAGTTATATATGAAATTAAGGCATGATTTCGTGAAACGATATACTGCACGGAAAATTTTTTCACGCGGCAATGGATTTAAAAATATGTCGATAGGTTGGTATAACCTAGTTTAGATGCACGTAAAGTTTGGCGCGATTCTAAATGTTAGAAGGGAAAATATTAACATTTATACGTAATCGACTGATCCTTCGCGAAACGACGATTTACCACAGGAAAATTTTTTTCACGCGGCAATGAATTGAAAATATATCGGATAGGTTGGTACTAACCTAGTTTAGATGCACGTAAAGTTTGGCGCGATTCTAATGTCAGAAGGGAACAAAATTAACATTTATACGTAAATCGAACTGATCTCTTCGCGAAACCGACGATTTACTACACGGAAATTTTTTCACGCGGCAATCGATTGAAAATATGTAGATAGGTTGGTACTAACTAGTTTAGATGCACGTAAAATTTGGCGCGATTCTGATGTCTAGAAGGGAAATATTAACAGTTATATATGAAATTCAGCATGATTTCGTGGAACGATATACTACGCGGAAAATTTTTCACGCGGGAATAGATTGAAATATGTGGTAGGTTGGGATAACCTAGTTGATGCACGTAAAGTTTGGAGGCGATTTATGTCAGAACGGAAATATTAACAGTTATATATGATAAGGCATGATTTCGTGAACGATATACCAACGAAAATTTTTCAGCGCAGTCGATTGAAAATTGTAGGATAGGTTGGTACAAACCTAGTTAGATGCGTAAGTTTGCGCGATTGGAATGTCCAGAGGAAATATAAAACTTATATATAAAATAAGGCTATTTCGTGAAACGATAACTACACGGAAATTTTTTCAACGCGGCCAATGGATTGAAATATGTCGGATAGGTGGTACTAACCTAAGTTTAGATGCACGTAAGTTTGCGCATTCTAATGTCTAGAAGGGAAAAATATTAACATTTATAACGTAAATCGACTGATCTCTTCCGCGAAACGAACGATTTACTACACGAAAATTTTTTATTCACGCGGCAATGGATTGAAAATATATCGGATAGGTTGTATAACCTAAGTTTAGATGCACGTAAAGTTTGGCGCGATTCTAATGTTAGAAGGGAATATTAACCATTTATACGTAAATCGACTGATCTCTTCGCGAAACGAACGATTTAACTACACTGAAAATTTTTTTCACGTGGCAATCGATGACAATATGTAGGATAGGTTGGTATCAACCTAGTTTCGATGCACGATAAGGTTTGGCGCGATCTATTGTCAAGAAGGGGAAAATATAACATTTATAGTAAATGATGACGTCTTTCGCGAAACGACGATTTTCCTACACGGAAAATTTTTTCAACGCGGCAATCGAATAAAATAGTGTAGATAGGTTGGTACTAACTAGGTTTTAGATCACGTAAGTTTGGCGCGATTCTAATTCTAGAAGGGAAAATATTAACAGTTATATATGAATTAAAGGCATGATTTCGTGAACGATATACACACGGACAATTTTTTTACGCGGCAAATGGATTGAAAATATGTCGGATAGGTTGGTACTAACCTAGTTTAGAATGCACGTAAGTTTGGCGCGATTCTAATGTCTAGAAGGAAAATTTAACATTATACGTAAATCGAATGATCTCTTCGGAAACGACGATTAACTTACACGAAATTTTTCAACGGCGGCCTCGAAATGAAAATATGTAGGATAGGTTGGTACTAACCTAGTTTAGTCACGTAAAGTTTGGCGCGATTCTAAATGTAGAAAGGAAAATATAACAGTTATATATAAATTAAGGCATGATTTCGTGAAACGATAACTTCACGGAAATATTTTTTCAACGCGGCAATGGATTGAAAATATGTCGGATAGGATGGTATAACCTATTTAGATGCACGAAAGTTTTGGCGCGAATTCTAATGTCTAGAAGGGAAAATATTAACATTTATACGTAAATCGACTGATCTCTTCGCGCCAACGAAGATTTACTACACTGAAAATTTTTTCACGTGGCAATCGATTGGAAAATATGTAGAATAGGTTGGTCCTAACTAGTTTAGATGCACGTAAAGTTTGGCGCGATTCTATGTCAGAAGGGAATATTAAACCATTTATACGTAATCGACTGATCTCTTCGCGAAACGACGATTACTACACGGCAAATTTTTTCACGCGGCAATGTTGAAAATATGGTAGGATATGGTTTGACCAAACTAGTAGATGCACGTAAAGTTTGGCGCAATTCTAATGTCTAGAAGGGAAAATATTAACAGTTATTATGAAATTAAGCCTGATTTCTGAAATGATATACTCACAGGGATTTTTACGCGGTCAATGGTTGAAAAATGTCGAATAGGGTGGTACTATCCTATTTAGATGCACGTAAAGTTTGGCGGGCGATTCTAAATGTCTGAAGGGAAAATATTAACATTTATACGTAATCGACTATCTCTTCGCGAACAGACGATTTAACTGCAGCGAAATTTTTTCACGCGGCAATCGATTGAAAAATTGTAGGATAGGTTGTACCAACCTAGTTTAGATGCACGTAAAGTTTGGCGCGATTCTAATGTCCTAGAAGGGAAAATATTAACAGTTTTATATGAATTGGCCTGATTCGTAAAAACGAATACAACACGGAAAATTCTTTTACGCGGCAATGGATTGAAAATATGTCGGAATAGGAGTACTAACCTAGTTTAGATGCACGTAACGTTTTGGCGCAATTCTATGTCTAGAAAGGGAAAATATTAACATTATAACTAAATCGACTGATCTCTTCGCGAACGAACGATTTCTACAAAAGGACCCCCCCACATTTTTTTCAAACCGGCATGGATGAAAATATGTTCGGATAGGTTTGGTACTACGTAGTTTAGATGCACCCGTAATTTGGCGGCGAATTTAATTCTAAAGGGAAATATTAACATTTATCACGTAAAGTCGACTGATCTCTTCGCGAAACGAGCGATTTTACTACACGGATTTTTTTCACGCGGCAATGGATGAAAATATATTTTCGGATAGGTTGGTATTACCTAGTTTAGATGCACGTAAAGTTGGCGCGATTCTTAATGGCTAGAAGGGAAAACACTAACATTATACGTAAAATCGAACTGATCTCTTCGGAAACGACGATTTACTACACTGAAATTTTTTCACGCGGGCAATCGATTGAAAATATTAGATAGGTTGTACCAATTTAGTTTTAGATGCACGTAAGTTTGGCGGCGATTCAATGTCTAGAACGGAAAAATAATAACATTATAAATAGAAATAACCATGATTTCGCGAAACGATATACTACACGGAAAATATTTCACGCGGGCAATGGATTGAAATATGTCGGATAGGTGGTACTAACCTAAGTTTAGATGCCCGTAAAGTTTGGCGCGCTTCTAATGTCTAGAAGGGAAATATTAACATTTATACGTATCGACTGATCTCTTCGCGAAACCGACGTTTTACTAACCGGAAATTTTTTTCAACGCGCCATCGATTAAAAACTGTAGGATGGTTGTACTACCTAGTTTAGATGCACGTAAAGTTTGGCGATTCTGATGTCTACGAAGGAAAATATTAACAGTTAATAATGAAATTCAGGCATGATTTCGTGCAACGATATACTACACGGAATTTTTTCACGCGCAATGATGAAATATTCGGATAGGTTGTACTAACCTAGTTTAGATGGCACGTTAAAGTTTGGCGCGATTCTCAATGTCTTAGAAGGGAAAATATTACATTTAATACGTAAAATCGACTGATCTCTTCGCGAAACGACGAAGTTTCTGCACGAAAATTTTTTCACGCGCAATCGATTGAAAAATGTAGGATAGGTTGTACCAACCTAGTTTAGAATGCACTTAAAGCTTGGGCGCGATTCTAATGTCTAAAAGGGAAATATAACATTATATATGAAATTACAGGCATGATTTCGTGGAACGATATACTACAAACCGAACATTTTTTCACGCGGCAATGGCTTTGGAAAATATGTCGGAAGGTTGTACTAACGCTAGTTAGTTGCACGAAAGTTGGCGCGATTCTAATGTCTAGAAGGAAAATATTAACATTTTATACGTAATCGACTGATCTCTCTTCGCGCCAACGACATTTACTGCACGAAATTTTTCACCGGCAATCGAATTGAAATATGTAGGAATAGGTTGGTACCAACTAGTTTAGAATCACGTACAAGTTGGCGCGAATTCTAATGTCTAGAACGGAAAAATATTACAGTTATGATACGAAATTAAGGCATGATTTCGGTGAAACGATTACAACACGGAAAATTTTTTCACGCGGCAATGGATGAAAATATGTCGATAGGTTGTACTAACCTAGTTTAGATGCTGTAAGTGGCGGATTCCTAATCGCATAGAAGGGAATATATTAACATTATACGTAAATCGACTGATCTCTTCGCGAACGACGATTTACTACACGAATTTTTCCACGCGCAATCGATTCAAAATAGTTAGGATAGGTTGGTACTAAACCTTTTAGATGCACCTAATGTTTGGCGCGATTCTGATGTCTAGAAGGAAAATATCAACAGTTATATAGAATTCAGGCATGATTTCGTGGAAACGATATACTACACGAAATTTTTTCACGCGGCAATGGATTGAAAATATGTCGGATAGGTTGGTACTAAACTAGTTTTAGATGCAGTAAAGTTTGGCGCGATTCTAATGTCAGAACGGAAAATATTTAACAGTTATATATGAAATTGAAGCATGATTTCGTGAACGATATACTACCGGAAAATTTTTTTCACGCGCAATCGATTGAAATATGTAGGATAGGTTTGTACCCACCTGTTTAGATGCAGCGTAAAGTTCGGCCGCGAATTGTATTCTAGAGGGAAAATATTAACCAGTTATATATAAATAAGGCATGATTTCCGTGAAACGATATACCTGCACGGAAAATTTTTTCACGCGGCAAATGAATTGAAAATATGTCGGATAGGTTGGTACTAACCTAGTTTAGATGGCACGTAAAGTTTGGGCGAATTCTCATGTCTAGAAGGAAAAATTAACATTTATCGTAAATCGACTGATTCTTCGGCGAAACGACGATTTACCACACGGAAATTTTTTTCACGCGGCACTCGATGGAAAATATGTAGGATAGTTGGTAACTAAACCTAGTTTAGATGCACGTAAAGTTTGGCGCGATTCTGATGTCTAGAAGGGAATATTACAGTATATATGAAATTCAGGCATGATTTCGTGGAACGATATACTAACGCGGAAAATTTTTTTTCACGCGGCAATGGATTGAAAATATTTCGGATAGTGTTGGTACTAACCTAGTTTAGATCACGTACAAAAAGTTTTGGCGCGATTCTAATGTCTAAGAACGGAAAATATTAAACAGTTATATATGAATTAAGCATGATTTCGTGAAACGATATACTACAGAAATTTTTTTCACGCGGCAAGCGATTGAAAATATGTAGGATAGTGGTACCAACCTAGTTTCAGATGCACGTAAAAGTTTGGCGCGATTGTAATGTCTAGAAGGGAAAATATTAACAGTTATAATATAATTAACGGCATGATTTCGTGAAACGATATAACTGCACGGAAATTTTTTCAACGCGGGCATGGATTGAAAATATATCGGATGGTGGTATCCTAGTTTAGATGCACTTGTAAAGTTTCGCGATTCTAATGTCTAGTAAGGGAAAAATATTAACATTTATACGTAAATCGACTGCCTCTCTTCGCGAAACGACGATTCTACTAACTGAAAATTTTTTTCACGTGGCAATCGATGAAAATATGTAGATAGGTGGTATCAACCTAGTTTAGATGCACGTAAAGTTTGGCGCGATTCTAATGTCAAGAAGGGAAATATTAACATTTATAGTAATCGACCTGATCTCTTCGCGAAACGAGATTTTACACGGAAATTTTTCACGCGCAATCGAATGAAAATTGTAGATAGGTTGGTAACTAACTAGTTTAGATGCCACGTAAATTGGCGCGATTCTAATGTCTAGAAGGGAAAATATTAACAGTTATATACTGAAATTAGGATGATTCGTGAAACGATATACTAACCGAAAATTTTTCACGCGCAATTGGATTGAAAATATGTTCGGATAGGTTGGTCTAACCTAGTTTAGATGCGCGTAAAGTTTGGCGCGATTTAATGTCTAGAAGGGCAAAATATTAACATTTATACGTAAATCGACTGAATATCTTCGCGAAACGACGATTTACACACGGAAAATTTTTTCACGCGGCAATAAATTGAAAATATAGGATAGGTTGGTAATTAACCTAAGTTAGATGCACGTAAAGTTTGGCGCGATTCTAATGTCTAAAGGGAAAATATTAAACAGTTATATCGAAATTAGGCATGATTCGTGAAACGATATACTTCACGGAAAAATTTTTTTCACGCGGCAATGGATTGAAATATGTTCGGTAGGATGGTCTAACCTAGTTTAGATGCACGTAAGTTTTGGCCGCCATTTCTAATGTCTAAAGGAAAATATTAACATTTTATACGTAAATCGACTACTCTCGCGAAACGACGATTACTACACCTGAAAATTTTTTCACTTGCCAATCGATTGAAATATGTGGATAGGTTGGTATCACCCTAGTTTAGATGCACGTAAAGTTTGCGCGATTCTAAATGTCTAGAAGGGAAATCTTAACCGTTATATATGAAATTAAGGCATGATTTTCGTAAAACGATATACAACACGGAACAATTTTTCACCAGGCAATCGATGAAAATATGTCGAAATAGGGTGGTACTATCCTAGTTTGAGATGCACGTAAGTTTGGCGCGATTCTAATGTCTAGAAAGGAAAATATTAAACATTTATACGTAACTCGAACTGATCTCATTCGCGAACGACGATTTACGCAACGGAAAATTTTTTCACGCGCATCGATTGAAAATTGTAGGATAGGTTGGTACGAACCTGTTTTAGATGCACGTAAAGTTTGGCGCTGATTCTAATGTCAGAAGGGAAAATAGTTAACAGTTATATGAAATTAAGGCATGATTCGTTAAACGATATACCAACACGACAGTTTTTTTCACGCGGCAATGGATTGAAATAGGTCGGGATACGGATGGTACTAAGCTAGTTTAGATGCCACGTAAAGTTTGGCGCAATTCTAATGTTCAGAAGGGAAAATATAACATTTATACCTAAATCGACTGATCTCTTCGAGAAACGACGATTTACTACCACGGAAATTTTTTCACGAAGGCAATGATTGCAAATATAATCGGATAGGTTGGTACTAACCTAGTTTAGATGCACGTAAAGTTGGCGCGATCTAATGTCTAGAGGGAAATATTAACATTTAAACGAATCGACTGATCTCTTCGCGAAACGAGCGTTACTACACGGAAAGATTTTTCACGCGGCAATCGAAGAAGATAGGTGTAGGATAGGTTGGTACTAACCCTAGTTTAGATGCACGTAAAGTTTGGCGCGATCTAATGTCTAGAAGGGAAAATATTAACAGTTATATATGAAATTAAAGGCATGATTTCGTGGAAACGATATAGCTTCACGAAAATTTTTCACCTCGGCAATGGATTGAAAAATATGTCGGATAGGATGGTACTAATCGCTAGTTTAGATGCACGTAAAGTTTGGCGGCGATTCTAATGCTAGAAAGGGGAAAATTTAACATTATACGTAAATCGTACTGATCTCTTTCGCGAAACGACGATTACTACACTGAATAATTTTTTCACTGGCAATCGATTGAAATAATGTAGGATTAGAGGTTGGTATCAACCTAGTTTAGATGCACGAGAAGGTTGGCGCGATTCTAATGTCTAGGGGAAAATTATTAACATTATATATGCGTAAATCGACTGATCTCTTCGCGAAACACGATTGTACTACACGAAAATTTTTTTCACGGCGCAATCGAATGAAAAATATCGTGGAGATAGTTGTACTACCTAGTTTAGATCAGCGTAAAGTTGTGTTGCGATTTAATGTCTGAAGGGAAAATATACAGTTATATATGAATTAAGCATGAATGGTCGTGAAACGATATACGCACGGAAAATTTTTCACGCGGCAATGGTTGAAAATATGTCGGATAGGATGGTACTAACTAGTTTAAGATCACGTAAATTTGGCGCGATTCTAATGTCTAGAAGGAAAATATTAACATTTATACTAAATCGACTGATCTCTTCGGCGAAACGACGATTACTAACACGGAAAATTTTTTCACGCGGCACTCGAATAAATATGTAGGATAGGTTGGTACTACCTAGTTTAGATGCACGTAAGTTTGGCGCGATTCTAATGGTCTAGAAGGGAAAATATTAACAGTTATATATGAAATTACGGCATGAAATTTCGTGAAACGAATATAACCTGCACGAAAATTTCTTCACGCGCAAAGCGATTGAAATATATGTAGGATATTGGGGTTTGGTACCACCGTGTTAGATGCACGTAAAGTTTGGCGCGATGTAATGTCTCCGAAGGGCAATATTTAACGAGTGTAGTATATGAATTAAGTGCATGATTTCGTGAAACGATTACTCACCGGGAAAATTTTTTCACGTCGGCAATGGATGAAAATATGAGTTCGGATTAGGTTGGTATGTAACCTAGTTTAGATGCACGTAAAGTTTGGCGCGATTCAAATGTTAAAGGGAAAATATTAACATTTATTAACGTAAATCGACTATTCTTCGCGAACGACCGATTATACACTGAAATTTTTTCTCTACGTGGCAATCGATTGAAAATATGTAGGAATAGTTGGTATCAAGCGCTAGTTTAGATGCACGTAAAGTTTGGCGGCGATCTACCTGTCAAAGGGAAAAATATTAACATTTAAACGTAAATCACTGATCTCTCCGAAACGACGCTTTACTACACGGAAAATTTTTTTCACCGCGGCAATCGAATGAAAATATGTAGGATAGGTTGGTAGCTACACCTAGTTTGATGCACGTTAAGTTTGGCGCGAATTCTAATGTCTAGCAGGAAAATATTAACAGTTAATATATCGAAGGATTTTAAGGGCATGATTTCGTGGAAACGATATACACACGAAAATTTTTCACGCGCAATGGATTGAAAATATGTCGATAGGTTTGGTACTACCTAGTTAGCTGCACGAAAGTGTTGGCGCGATTCTTAAGTGCTAAAAGGGAAAGAGTATTAACATTTAATACGTAAATCGACTGATCTCTTCGCGAAACGACGATTTACCCCACGCAAATTTTCAACGGCGGCAATAAATTAAAATATATGGATAGGTTTGGTATTAAACTAGTTTAGATGCACGTAAAAGTTTGGCGCGATTCTAATGCTCTAGAAGGGAAAAATATTAACAGTTATATATAAATTACAGGCATGATGTTTTCGTGAAACGATATACTTCGACGGAAAATTTTTTTCACGGGGCATGGATTGAAAATATGTCGGATGAGGATGGTACTAAACCTAGTTTAGATGCACGTAAGTTTGCGCGATTCTAATGTCTGGAAGGGAAAATATTAACAGTTATATATGAATTAAGGCATGATTTCGTGAAACGCTATACTACAACGGGAAAATTTTTTTCACCGCGGCATCGATGAAAATGTAGGAACGGTTGGTATCAACCTAGTTTAGATGCACGTAACGGTTTGGCGCGATCTAATGTCTAGAAGGGATTAACAGTTATATATGAAATTAGGCATGATTTCGTAAAATCGATATACCACGGAACATTTTTTCACGCGGTGCAAGTCGATTGAAAATAAGATCGAATAGGGTGGTACTACCTAGTTTAATGATGCAGTAAGTTTGGCGGCGATTCTAAATGTCTAGAAAGGAAATATAACATTTATCGTAAATCGCTGATCTCTTCGCGAACCAACGACGATTACTGCACGAAAATTTTTTCCACCGCGCAATCGATTGAAAATGTGTAGGAAGGTTGGTACCAACCTAGTTATGATGCACGTAATAGTTTGGGCGCGATTCTAATGTCTCACGAGGCAAATATTAACAGTTATATATGAATAGCTGATTTCGTAAAACGTATACAAACACGGAACATTTTTTTCACGCGGCAATGGATTGAAAATATGTCGGATAGATGTACTAACCTAGTTTAGATGGCACGTAAAGTTTGGCGCAATTCTAATGTCCTAGACAGGGAAAATATAACATTTATAACCTAAATCGACTGATCTCTTCGAAGAACGACGATTTACCTACACGGAAAATTTTTTTCACGCGGCAATGGATGAACATCCTATCGGATAGGTTGTACTAACCTAGTATAGATGCACGTAAGTTTGGCGCGATTCCTAATGTAGAAGGGAAAATATTAACATTTATACGTAAATCGACTGATCTTTCGCGAAACGACGATATAACCTAGGACGGAAAATTTTTTCAAACGCGTCAATCGAAGTGAAGATATGTAGGAGTAGGTTTGGTACTAACCTAGTTTAGATGCACGTAAAGTTTGGCCGCGATTCAATGTCTAGAAGGGATAATATTAAAGTTATAATGAAAATTAAGGCATGATTTCGTGAAACGAATACTCACGGAAAATTTTTTCACTCGGCATGATTAACAATATTCGATAGGATGTACTAACCTGTTTAGATGCAGTAAAGTTGGCGCGATTCTAATGTCTAGAAGGGAAAATATTAACATTTAACGTAAATCGACTGATCTCTTCGCGAAACGAACCGATTTACTACAACTGAAAATTTTCACTTGGCAATCAATTGAAAATATGTAACGGTATAGGTTGGTACAACCTAGTTTAATGCACGAAAGTTTGGCGCGATTCTAATGTCTTAGAGAAAATATGGTAACATTTATAACGTAAATCGACTGATCTCTTCGCGAAAACGACGATTTTACTACACGGAAATTTTTTTCACGCGGCAATCGAATGAAGGATATGTAGGAATAGCGTTGGTACTAACCCTAGTTTAGATAGCACGTAAAGTTTGCGCGATTTCTAATGTTAGAAGGGAAATCATTAACAGTTATATTATGAATTAAGTGGCATGATTCCGTGAAACGCACTATACTCACGGAAAAATTTTCACGCGCAATGGATTTGAAAATATGTCGATACGGATGGTACTAACTAATGGTTTAGATGCACGTAAAGTGGCGCGATTCTAAAGCTAGAAGGGAAAATATTACCAAATTTATACGTAAATCGACGTTCTTAACGCGAACGACGGATTTACTACAACGGAAAAATTTTTTCACGGGTCAATCGAATAAGATATGTAGGATAGGTTGACTACCTAGTTTAGATGCTGTCAAAGTTTGTGCGCGACCTTCTATGTCTAGAAGGGAACAATATTAACAGTTATAATGAAATTAGGCATGATTTCGTGTAAACGATATACTGCACGGAAAGATTTTGTTCAACGCGGCAATGGATTGAAAAATTATGTCGGAAATAGGTTGGGTACTAACCCGGTAGGATGCACGTAAGTTTGGCGCGGATCTAATGTTCTAGAAGGGAAAATATTAACATTTACAACTAAATTCGACTGATCTCTTCCGCGAAAGGACGATTTCTACACGGAAATTTTTCACGCGCTAATGGATTGAAAATATAATCGGATAGTTGGTATTAACTAGTTTATGATGCCCGTATAGTTGAGCGAATTCTAATGTCTAGAAAGGGAAAACCTATTAACATTTGTAACTTTAAATCGACTGATCTCTTCGCGAAACGACGATTCTACACTGAAAATTTTTTCCACGTGGCAATCGATGTTGAAATATGTGGATATAGTGGTATCAACTAGTTTAGATGCACGTAAACGTTTGGCGCGTCTAATGTCTAGAAGGGAAATGTTACACATTTATACGTAAATTCGTACTGATCTCTTCGCGAAACGACATTTCTACACGGAAATTTTTCCACGGCGAATGGATTGAAAGGAATATATTTCGGTGTTGGTTATTATACCTAGTTTTGGATCCGTAAAGTTGACGCGTATTCTAATGTCTAGAAGGGAAAATTACATTTGACTTAAATCGACTGATGTCTTCGCGAAACGACGATGGTGGTACTAAAGCTGAAAATTTATTCACGGGCAAATCGATTGAAGTAATATGTAGAATAGGTTGGTATCAGACCTAGTTTAGATGCACGTAAAGCTTTTGGTCGCGATCTAATGTCAAGCAAGGGACCAAGGTATTAACATTTATACGAGAAAATCGAGGCTGATCTTCTTCGCGAAAACGGAACGATTTATTGCTACTACGGAAAGATTTTTTCACGCGCCAATCGAAATAAATATGTAGTATAGGTTGGTACTAACCTATTTAGATTGGGCACGTAGAAGTTTTTGGCGCGACCTTCTAATGTCTAGAAGGGCATTAATAGTTATATATGCAAATTAAGGCATGAATTTCCGTGAAAACGAATATACTACAGCGGAATTTTTCAACGCGGCAATGGATTGGAAAATATGTCGGGATCGTTGGTGACTAAAACCGTAGTATATGATCATGTAAAGGGGCGCGATCTATTGTTTAGGAAGGGAAAATATGAACATTTAACCCTAAATCGACTGATTCTTCGCGAGAACTGAACGATTTTACTACACGGAAAATTTTTTTTCCCGACGCGGCAATGGATTGAAAATATGTCGGATCAGGTTGGTACTAAC
>RXPK01004366.1:0-34433 GCA_004143645.1 Protaetia brevitarsis
GTTGTGTTATTATTCGCGCTATCAAAGCTAAAGATTTAAACGAAATAATAAATACGAGGTCTGCATCAAAAGAATAACGCGTTATTTTTCAAAATTTCGTGAGTTACGTATGTTCGATTTTTGCATTTTTTTTTTCTGTTATGTTGGTACACCTTTCTGTTATATATGTTGGTAATATCAGCCATTTTGGATTGTCAGTTGTTTTTGACAGATAAAAAGGTTAGTCGGTTTAGGTGTGCTCTTCGATTTTTTACTATCGAAAAAATGGATAAAGAAACTGTAATAAGTTTTGTGTAAAAAATGAAAAAATGCGCAAGGACATTTGAAATGTTGACTGTGGCGTTTGGCGAGTCTACACGAGCAGAACACAAGTTCAATTGTGGTATAACGGTTTAAGGAAGGCCGAGAAGATGTCAAATGACGATGCTCGTCCTGGTCGCCCGAGCACGTCAACAACCGATGAAAACATTGAAGCAGTGAAGAAAATGATTTTGGATAATCGTCAATCACTATCAGAGAGGTTGCTGGTGATGTTGACATATCGTTTCGGCTCATGCCAAGCAATTTTTTACGGATGTTTTAGGCATGAAACATGCGGCAGCGAAGATTGTTCCAAAATTGCTGAAATTTTGAGCAAAAACAACGTCGCATGGACATCGCTCAGGAGCTGTTGAACATCGTCAACGACGATCCAGATTTCTCAAAAAGGTCAACTGGCTGACTAATCATGGGTGTATGCTATGAGATTGAAACCAAAGCCCAATCATCCCAATGGAAGCGTCCAGAAGAGCCAAGACCCGAAAAAGCACGTCAAGTTCGGTCAAATGTTGAAGGTTTTTGCCTCACTGTTTTCTTGACTGCAATGGCGTGGTGCATCATGAATTCTTGCCACAAGGTCGTACTGTCAATAAGGAATACTACCTTGAGGTTATGTGCCGTTTGCGCGAAGCAATTCGTCAGAAACGCACAGAATTGTGGAAAAAACAATCATGGATTTTGCACCATGATAACGCACCAGCTCACACATCGATGCTAGTGCGTGAGTTTTTGGCCAAAAACAAAACGTTATCATGCTCACCACCGTATTCACCGGACTTGGCTCCGCTGACTTTTTTCTCTCTCCCAAACTGAAGATACCGATGAAAGGAAAGCGTTTTGCTACGATTGAGGAGATAAAAGAAAAATGAAACAGGAGCTGTTGCGAAACAAAAAGCGCGTTTTAAGAAAGTGTTCGAGGATTGGAAAAAAACGCTGGCATAAGTGTATTATATCTGAGGGGGATTACTTTGAAGGGGATAAGATAGTTATTGATGAATAAATAAATACTTTTTGAGAAAATTGAAAATAACGGTTATTTTTTGATCAGACCTCGTATATAGAGAGAAAAGGTATTACACTTAAATAAAACACAATTGGAATTTCGGTGGCGGTGTTTCCTTAGAAAATACCGAATACGGAAATATTAATGCAAAAAAATGCATAAGAACAAGAGGCCTGCTATCTACTCAAGAGGCCTTTATTCTTGAGTAGACAGCACCATTTAGAAATACACATATATGTATTTAACTTGTTTGATGTTATGTAGAGATAATTCTTTTTTTTAAGAAAACATATGGCGATGGGATTTTAAAATTATATTACCTATTACTATGATATTAGTTAATTAGTTTGATTTATACCCGCAAGTAATACTTTAGCAATAGACAATATGTCAATCAGCCTCCTGAGTTTTTGAACAATGTGATTTTCACATTGATTAATTACACTATTATTGATGTATTCATTATTGTTGTTGTTTAGTATTCTTAAATATTGTATTACTACAAAATATTTTTCTATGTATTAAAAACCAAATTATCAAAAACTGTTTAAGATTATTTAAGATTTTTTACAAAATTTTTAAAGCAATTAATTTCGCAAAGAAATTATTTATTTTATTAACCCTCTGTTTATTGTATTTTCAAGAAATGTAATATCTTAACTATCGCCTGTGTAATCCTATGTCGTTCTACTTTATTGAAATATAGCTAACACTTTTGGTCTATAACACAGCTTCGGGCAGTAGCAACGAAAAACTATTAAATGTATGTAATTCAACAATAAATATTTTAACACTAACAGATTGACGAACAATATGCTTTCTTACAATGTTTGTTATGTATTATAAATCCAATAATATTTAAATAATTGTTAATAAACCTGTGCTACATAAAGACAGTTTGTAAAGAGACCCAGTATTGGCCATATTTTAAGAAAATAGATCAACGACGTCAGATTACACAGGCGATAGCTAAGATATATTTCCTGAAAATGCAATAAACAGAGGGTTCATAAAATAAATAATTTCTTTGCGAATTTAATTGCTTTATTTAAGAATTTTATAAATAATCTTGAACCTGGTTTTGGTAATTTTTAATAGATAGAAGAAAACTTTATAGTAATACAATATTTTAGAATATTAAACAACAATAGTAATATATCAATAATACTGTAGTTAATAAATATGTGAAAATCACATTATCCCAAAACTGAGGAGGCTGACTGACATATTATCTATTGCTAAACTAATACTCGCGAGTAAGTAACTAATATCAAAGCAGCACTAACAAATAACATAATTTTAAATATTAAAAATCCCATAACCAATGTTTTCTTAAAAAATAATTATCTCTGCATAACATCAAACAAGTTAAATACATATACTATATTTCTAAATGAAGCCGTCTATTCAAGAGTTCTTTTTGTTATGTATTTTTTTTTCATTGGTATTTCTAAAGGAAACGCCGCCACCGAAACTCCCATTTGTTTATTCTATACATAAACCTTTTTCTCTCTATATATTTATTTTTCTTTTTAAATTTCTAGTTGTTACCTTTGATCCCAGTAATATACATAATTAAGTGATTTATGGCTATGATAAGTGAATACGTCCTCCGAAAGTTGCATTTACAATCAAGAAAATTCTGAATTGCTGGTGTCCCGATTTCTCCTGTGAGAAGTGTACCTGTGATCTAAGAGTTGCAAAAGTGGTAAAACATAGCATTTTGGTAAAGAAATAAAGAATGAAGCCTGTTTTGTATTAAAACATTCTTTTATTTGTATATTAGGTGTTTTTACAACAACATTTGATAAATACTATTTTTCAAATTTTAATAATCCGCGAAGGGACTTTGGGGGCGCGCCCGTTAGGACAATTACATAGCAATTGTTAATGAACTTCTTTTTCTTATTATATATTGAGGTACCCAACCCTATTATAACCCCATTTTTTTTAATTAGAGTTTGATATCGATCATGATCATGATATAAACCAAAATTACATGCCTTCCCAACCATTTTATACTTCTTTTGCGATTTACACTTTCTTTCCTCCACAACTAGCAGTTACTCTTACTAGGTTCTGATCACAATTTTCGGGCCAAGGCCATCAATTCTGATTACTCCACCCTCCAACCAAAGCCACCTCATCGCGCGGGACTCCACGCCCGCATCGACCCGGTGACACTTACCAGGGAAAGGTCGAGCAAACAAATCGTAGGAAAATCACGACTGCTTATCCACGGGACGGGGCGCGCACGTTTGTTTACCCGTGGATCCGGGGGGAATATCCAATATGCAGAAGCCCTCCCCCCGACTACGTACGGTCGACCAACGCGCCTCGCTGTCGGACAATCCATTTATATGCAGATCTCGCCATATTCCGGATCGGGAGAGACTTCTCCTCAAAGTAAGACGCAAGATTTATTAATTTGCATATTCGTCTCTGAGTTGCCGTTGCCGCCGCGGTCTCTCCGTTTGAAGTCTACCGCTACGTTCCTTAAATTATTCATAACATTGTCACCCCGTATCTGAGATACTACCGCCGGCGTTACCTCGCTTCCGCTTGCCCCGCACGCACCCCCGCCTCGGTGCTCTGGACCGCGCAATCCTCGTCTTCCGACGTCGACTCCATCTCTTTGGGAGCGGCGCCTTAATCCGGAAGACGCGACCGCTCTTTCTAAAATCTACCCGTGGCTGATACTCGTGCGGCCTAACTCGTATATATTTCAATATTAATGCCTAGATTGGAAGGACGAAAAGATGTACCGCAGAGGAAAAATGGATGTTATTTTTTTTTTTTCGTAAATCGAAACTCCAAGAATGTCCTTCTGCTTTTTATGTATTCGGAAGCTGGCCATTCGATATATTTTTTTTTATTACGTGAAGATTTTTAGGCACCAACTATGAATAACAAATTGTGACACTGCAATTTGCATCATGCTCATAATCCGGGAGCAAAAGTGGAAGCATATATTCTTTTTTTTTAAATTCTTCGCTATTATTTTTCGTAGCTACCGTAAAGTTATCTTTCCTTTTAAATCGGTTTAGTTGACTATTGACTAGGTAATAATAAAAATACTGGTACTAACTATTGAAATATTATATGATAAGATATAATATTTATAAGATTTAAGAAGTTCTTTTATTATCACCCACCCATTCTTTTTCTTTAACCGTTCCACCCCTTCTGGGCACAAAAGCGTACGTAAATTTTAAATTAATCAGCATCTATAAAAAGAAAAATTGAAAAAAACAACCTTTGGTTGTGTTTTGTGATTATGTGCGCTGGCGTTTTGCACCTTTTCGACGTAAATAAAAACACATCGTGGTTCTTACTTACTACTATATTTGATTAAAATTAAACAAATGAAAACAAGTAAAGTGCATTGGTTTTACACTGAAGTTGATGCTCGTTGTGATAGTTGAATTTAGCTGCGTGGATATAACTATTCTGACTGTGACTCGTGACTACATATCTGCAACTGCCCTTCCTTCGGGCAGTTTCTGCCTTTCCAACAGCTGGAAACTCTCTCGAAAACGGGGGGTAACAAAACAAACTAAGGGCTGTAAACATACGTCACGGGAAATTACGCTGTGAACGTCAGTCCCTCGGTAATTCGGAGAACCCGGAGAAAGTGGTTAAACCGGACGAGGGCTATCAAATATAATATAAAATGATCACCTTAAATACTAGAAATGCTAATCAGGTATTTACAAGAATATTGTGCCTCCCTTTTCCGAACAGGTTGTGTTGTAAAGTAATTGCTGGTATTAGTGCTGCCATCTTTTAAAAAAAAATATCAAATTTCGTGGTTAGTTCGTTCAATTCAACGAAATCTAGACATAACCCAACTAACTTCACGTAAATAACAAATGGATTCCAGCGTTCACCAGGATAATACTATTATTATTAATAATAATATTGCTAATGAAGATGCCGAAGTTAACTTGTACGATTCGACGAATGCGTTGGTTACATATTCCGTGTTATTAAGTAAAGAAGATGCTGAAAAGTGCCGGGAAGGCAAGTATTATTTTAAAATGCGAAATGATTTTTTTTAATAAATTTGTTTGTAGATGTAGCATTTGCTCACTTTACTTGTTACTTCATGCCAGATCAACAAATGTTGAAACTACCACATTTGAAAATAAATAATTAACATACTCAATCTGAAGATATTGCAATTAGCAGTGGAGGAATGTGGTCAAAAAAGGAAACATAAGCGCTAATTAGTGCTTACGAAGCGTTTCAAGGTGAATTTGAGCATGCGAAAAAAAAAGAAAACATGTGTGGCGAAATATTGCCAACCAATTATCAAGTATAGCGATTGGACGAACGGCTGAAAAATGTGAAATGAAATGGCGAAATTTGATTCGCACATATAAGTCTATTAAGCACCATAAACAAATAACTGATCGTGGAAGTATCCGGTTTCAATACTTCTCCCAAATTGACGATATTCTAGGAACTAAACCCTCTGTTAGTTGTAGTCACAGCTTTAGTTCAGATCTAGATGACAATACTAATAGCAGCACCTCCAGTAAAAGTGCTGACCAAGCAATCTGTTCGTATGACTGATGAGAATTCTGAACCAGAAAAATCAGATCCAAGAGCGGCATCAAACTGCAAAGAGACGTAAACAAAATTTTCTATTGAGTTAAAAGTATTAAAATTAAATTATTTCAAGAATAGAGAAGAAAGTAAAGCAGCAAAAGGAGAAATTACATTAGAAGAAAGAAAAGTTGCTTTATTAGAAAGAAAGTATGGTACTGAAAAGTAATATATAAACCTATCACTATCAAAGCGGAAAGAACTATCGCTGCTACTGCTAAAACCATCAGTTTCTCAAACTATTTCTGGTGTTGTTAATACCCAGGCAGCAAGCTGTCGTCATTATGACGTTGATTTTAAGTCATATTAGTCAAAATCACGGCAAGTAACCTATAAGGGACGATCATATAACATGGTTTAACACACGTAACTATAACGTGAAATTTGTCGGTCTTTATGACGTTACAAACACGTCCATTTCACCTTGTTTAAGTATTGCTGTGTATATTAAATAAATAAAATTATTTAGTATACTATCATATTTTTTTAAGGCAATTCAACAATTCAATTATGAAGTTGCTTCTAACATGCCCCTATATTTATATGTTTGAGTTGACCGACTGATTTTAGGTTCGACATTTTTTGTAAAATTCGTAACTATTAGATTAGTTTTTATAGAACGTAACGTTCAGATGAGAGAAGAATTTAAATACATATATAAAAAAAGGATACTGATTTTAAATTCGGCTCGCTGTAGGAAAGTTTACATCGGTTGGTCGGTGGTGAGACTTTATCGTCATTATAACGTGTCTTTTACGTACAATAGTAGGTCATTATGGCGTAAGACGTGACCAAAATTGTACGTCATAATGACGTGTTGGTGCTACCTGGGTAGATTTTCCTAAAAAGCACAACTATCTGTGTATTTACATTTTATCATTATTTAAATTGTTTACATTGTTTACAAACATGAATTTTTCCATTTTCATGCAATAAGTTTATTTTTGTCAGAACAATTTCATCTTAAAACGTTTAAATAGTCAAAATTGTAGGGGGAGAAATGTGTTCTATTGGTTTGACAAACTGAAAATGAATAACTGTTTCACATTCAATTAAATCACTTTCAGTTGATTCAGTTTATTCACCACGAAAGCATATAAATAATAATTGGTGAGTATACGGAGGGTAACAATGGCAACGCCGCACAGTTGTCAATTTTTCCAAATTCACGATCGAAACCTATAACTTCGAATAGTTGTTGGATTTATAAAAATTTTGGCAGCAGTATATTGAGGCGATGCACTACGGATTTGTAAAATGTCGTATTCCCAACGAGTACAGAGTGGTCACAGCCACGGTGCAAAGCTAGAGAAAATTGCAACTTTTATTGTGCTGGGTTTTAACTACAGCTGTTTATACATTAGGGGCGATTAATAGAGAACACAGAAATCTAAAATACATATACTTTTCATTGTAATGAAATAAATTTGAAAAAATTAAATGCAAAAATTTTAAATAAGAGGAGAAATATTAAATAATATCTTCTTCTTCCAATTCACAATTTTCCTCTTCCAATTCTTCTTGTTCTTCTACTTCCACATCGGTGTAGCTTTCTGCATCGCTCCCATCCTCTCCATTTTCATCAGCTTCTTTTCTCTGTTGTTCTTCATCTGGGCTTATTATTTATCAATGTTACATAACAGAAGTAAGTCTCTTAAATAAATCTTCATTTAATTTTATTGCACTGACTTTTCTCGTATGTCTTTGTCCATACAAACGAATGTCTTTATTTTTGGCCTATTGTCCCTCCTCCGATAGCTCCTCTATTGGTAGGATAGCATGCTGTACTATTAATGGTCCATGTATCAGAAGTTTGTGAGCAGAAGTTGGCATATAATACCAATTGTATTTTTCTACATATATTTTTGCTGTCCCGATGCAATACTGTTCAAAATATTTACTTATACTTGTATTTCATATCTACTGTTGATTGTTCTCAAGATAACCCATCACGCTAAACCCACTGAAGATTTCATATTACAATAATTGTTTTATTACGATAAACCTTTGAGCCTTCTTAAAATTCGATTTAAAGTTTTAAGGGAGACTTATAAGTCTTTCAATACAATTTTAATCTAATCATACCAATACCGCATCCCTAATTGCCGCTGTTATTAAATAGTCTTTGAGTTAATAATTTGATCTAAGATTAGATTAGAATTAGAAAATAGGATTATCCTTACTTATACAAATGATAAGTAGGCCAAATGACCGACGGAATCGTGCCAAACCCCTTATTAAGAGTGTAAATCTACTAAGAAGCCAATATAAATTAATTATTCTAGATGTATGTTTACCTGTTGTTGTACAATTGAAGTACACTTTCGATAATCCGGAGACCGATTATCCAATTTGTGGCTTAAGAATGGTAACACTCTGGACGCGGATGTTTTGAATTCGTCCTATACTTTACTAAGCAAAAATAAGCAACATTGTAAATATGAATCACGTTCTTAGATGTCCAAAGAACAATAAAACCCTTATTTCGAAATATATTGATGTATATTGCTAAACGAATCTTCAAATAGGTCCAATTTTTTCTATTAAAACCACCTGCACTTTGTTGTCGGCTAGGAAGTAAAGATATTTTTGTCAGAAAACATGTTTGATGATACCAAAAACTTGTTAAAGAATTGTAGTTCTTGAGCATGTATTTGGTTCATGTATTTATTTTTACTATTTTGTTACATTTTGTCGGAATTAACCGTATTTTTATGTTGAATTTAACATCTACACTTATTTGAGCAAATTTTTCATACTTCAGTTATACAGTGAGGTCGTAAATGGTCCCCTCCCCCCCGATAACTTTCGAATGGTATGAGATACAGCAATGAAACAAAAACCAAGTGAAATTAGAGATAATTTGTGATTTTTTGCCTATAGAGATAGGCACAGGTTCTGATGTAAAAAGAGGGCGTAGCTATCTTAAAATTTTAAATAGAAAGTAATTTCATTTAGAAGCTCATTTGGAAGATATTTCTATTACTTTTATGGCAGTGCAAAACAGTTTTACGATTTTCGAAATTTTGACCAACTTATCCAAGATTATAATTGGAGTACTTACGTTACTTTTCGATAGCCCTCGTATTCGCTTTTTGGATATAGTGTACAGAAACCTGTAATTACAGTAATCTGTAACATAGACACCCACATACATGACACATACACTGACAGATAAGACACTTTTGCTAAATTTTGCAAAAACGTCATAGTTGTCAAATATGTCATATTTTACAGCAATCGCTTCCTAAGTCACATAAAACCAAATATTTATACGAGGGCTATAGAAAAAAGTAACGTAAGTACTCCAATTATTAATCTTCGGATAAGTTGGTAAAAATTTTGAAAATCGTAAAACTGTTTGCATTGCCATAAAAGTAATAGAAATATCTTTCAAATGAGCTTCTAAATGGAATTACTTCCTATTTAAAATTTTAAAGATAGCTACGCCCTCTATTTTACATCAGAAGCCATGTGCCTATCTCTATAGCAAAAAAATCAACAAATTATACTCTAATTTCACTGGTTTTTGTTCATTGCGCTATCTCATACCATTCAAAAGTTATCAGGGGGGGAGGGGGGACCATTTACGACCTCACTGTATATATACCTTATTAGCATAGCTCAATTCATCTAATTTTTATGTGAAACATGGATGAAAGATAGATCAATATGATATGTGAATTCCAGTGCCGTAGGTAAAAGTAAAAATTTTGGGTTTCGATCACGAATTTGGGAAAATTGACAACTGTGCGCCGTGATTTCTACTAGCCAAGAGCCCTCGTACAGAGAGTGTTCCAAAATAGCACTATAGTTCTACCTAAAACTAAAAACAACAAGCTGAACATACTAACCTAACACCTTCTAAAAGGAATGACCTCAATTCATTTACAAAGGTGAACATTCCCATTGTACAATCGTCCATTTCAACGAACTACGTTACGTAGCCATTTTCCACCGTTACAATCTGCACTCGTATTAAGTCTCTGAAACCTACAAATGCCGTAAAATCCCCTCTATACCCATCACCATCGCTACTGCACCTTTGCGCGAGCGTCATCCCAGTCACGTATCCTCATCGCTAACGTAATAAACTGTCCTGAGCGCTGGCTCAGCACCAGCAATACCCGGACTGGCAGTGCCATTGCGCCACAAAGAAGACACAATCATTAGTTTCAATCAACATATTAATCGGATTCCCGTTCCGAACGTGTTTCACCCTCCATTACTCGCCGATTGGAAGACACGCACTCGAATGTCCGTCGCTAATGCAATCGGGATAATTCATTTTTATACCCACGTGTGGAGGACCGCAGAAGACGGGGTCAACCGAACACTGTGTGTGTATTTCTGTATATACTATAGGTTGTAGGTAGACGATATAGTGGACATTTCGCCTAATGGAAGTAGACCGAAATTGGTCGTTTCGGTCGGCATTACCCCCTGGAATCGGACGGGGATTCTGATTTATTCCCGCTAATAAGTTTTTTAGATGGGTGTCCTAGCCGGCCAGAGAGTGTGTGTGCATGGAGAAGTTATTTTCGTTATTGCTCGGGTCATTGAGGATGCTATTTGGAGTATTGGTTTGGGACGGATAAGATGGAATTGACATTATTTTGTGTTAGTCGAATGACGTTATAGTATTTTCGAACATGAAACGTTCACACGAATACCCTACTTGTATAATCATTTCTACACTGAGAAAAGAGATTGCATTAAATGAAAAGTTTTATAACTTTTGGTTTTTACCATGTTCAAAAGAAATATCTTTTCTCAGAAAAGTGTTTATTTTAATAAAAAAGTAGCGTGCTGTTTTGCCGAAAAACTATTTTCTTCTTAAGTACATGCTTTTCGACGAAAACTAACCGTAAATAAATGGAATGCACCTTAGTTTTGATAATTATTTTATATAATGTCATTATAATCTATTGTTAAGTAAAGACAATACACATTACATATTATATTGTTATTATTATACAGGCTGTCTCACCGAACTGGGTCATTAGATTTTTTTGAACTTCTAGTAGGAATTTGATTTTGAAACTTGTAGCGTAGTCATGGCCCACTGTGGTCTATTTAAGGAAAATATTTTGAACTTTATAGTACTTTCGGTATACAGGGTGTTGTTATCAACTTTCTTATTTTAAATGGAATGGTATTTTATCGGTACAATAAATGTATCGAGTCATTTGCAATTAGTTTACATAAGAGTTCCCTATCCCTGAACTTAACCGTTTTCGAGATATTTGCAATTTTGTTGGTTTTTTGACGTTTGCACTGTTTCAAGTGAAATTAAATAGCTGATGAGGTATCAGATATGTAGTGCTTCTACTAATGTCGATGTAAGTACAAAGACGTAGATAGAAAGTGTTATAGCAATAATGACCAAATCACATACAGGCTGTTCGAAAACGCATCTCCAATGTGGATACCTTTAAATCAACAAAACTTTTTTATTTCAAACGGAACATGGTATTTTTTCCTGCAGCATTGAATGCAGCGTAAAGTTCTCCATCGATTGACATTAAAGTTTGGTACACCTATTTTTGATAGTTTTTGAGATATTAGCATTTCTTGCCTAAAATATGACCAAAATATTTCCAAGTTTCGAGTAAATAAAATATTTTTTCCTAAAACACTCTGTATATTATTTTTTAGAATGATGCGTTATCCATACCAAACAATGCAAAAATTGTTTGGTTTCCATACCTGAGATATTTATCATTGGAAGTTTTCCAATTATTAGCAAATTTTATGTAATTATAATTATAAAGCCATAATTATTATGCGACAGCAAATTACATGTTAATATTTTTGCCTGCTTATTAAATACATCGAAAACAAGCCAAATTAAAAAAAAAAACTAAGAAACTATTATTCTGAAAGAACATTTATATTGGACATTTTCTAAGCCTTTTAATAGTTTGTTCCTGATTTATGTAGTGTCTGTATCGCTTAATACCTAGTTTAATACAAAAAACCAAGAGGCTGCATTGAAAATATCTCAAAAAAACGTGTCTTCGAATTTAGAATAGGGAAGCTTTAATATTAAACAGTTGCCAAATAAGACCGATAAAAATATACCATTCCATTTTAAAATAAGAAAGTTGATAGTCCAACACCCTGTATACCCAAAGTGTTATAAATTAAAAATAATTTTCCTTAAATAGGGATCATAGATAGCCAATGTCTACACTGCAAGTTTCAAAATCAAATTTCTACTAGAAGTTAAAAAAAAATCTAATGTCCCAGTTCGGTGGGACACCTGTATACATATTTAGCAACATATTTTAGTTTCTTTAAGTATTTTTAAATTATAAACAGTATTTTAAATAAAAAAGCCCGGCGTTTTAGTTTATTTGCGTGGACACGCATGTATAACATTGATTTAAAAACTTTTACCTTTAACGGAAAATGCAAGCAACCTGTATTCAAGCTAAGTGCTTTTTTTACGCGGAAGTGTTTTAGTTTTATTCATGTTCCCACATGCATAAGTCTCAGTTACACAAACAATAATGAACAAAAATGAATATTTTTCGCGCGAGGTTCAAGAAATTTCAGGAATAATTGGAATCTTTTCAGTTAACGCTGATTTACTTATAAGCCAAGGAACTTCACAGCAGTATAGAGTGTTTGAAGGATTTAAAACTGTTATACACAGGAAAAGCGATCTCGTTGTTTTCAACCAATTTTCATGCATTTGGTTGCAGTTACTTTATTATTATTTTTTTTAGGAATATTAAAAATGTTCCTGTATTCAATCAGACAAATAATTTGGTTAGTAGGTTTTTTTTAAAGCTAGCGTAGTATTTATTAATTTAATTAAATATTTACATGGAAGTAAAAATAAATATCGCATTTTATTTTCCTATAGCAGTTTTCTTCCCATATAGTACAGCAGATGAGCAGATATACTTATGTGTAGTAGAGAAATTGTCGCATAGATGGCGCATCTCCTATTTTATTGCAGTAACAGATAATATTTCACACAAAATAGGCTAGAAACTACGATCATAACATTTTAATCTGATATATTTACTAGAACATCTGATTGAAACGACGATTTCTTTAACGACACACTAGACTGCTAGAATGGTCACTGCGATCAACTCCCCAATACTACTAGGATTTACAACAATCTAACGGCAAATACCTCCATAGTGCATGGGTTTTTGGAGATAATTCATTTTCATTTCGATTGAAACTGATCACAGCATTTTGTTGTGTTTATGCTTAAGTCTAAAATGAATAAATCTTACAAGAAAAAGAAAAACCTCTTGAATCAACATGCTTACAGTTTTCTGTCAATTTGTATAGTTTTCAAATTCAAATAAAGAGAATCAACTATCAATATCTTTCACTTTAAAGAATAAACTCCTTCAACGAAAAATATATTATTTCCGAAGAAATGCGTGAATTTAAAATTATATTACTTTCCAAGGAAACATCAAATCATGTTGGCTATATAAAAAACGCAAAAACTTTTGGTTTAATGCAATTCCTTTTAAATGAAAAGGATATTTCTCTCAGTATACGTTGTTACAATGAGAAGAATCTTAGTGCAAATTTAGTATTGGCAACTAAAAAATTGATTTGTATATGTGATAAATGATCAAACTGCTACAGCAAGTAAAATCGTCTTTTTAGAAATGACTCCTCCAAGTAACACAAACATATACAATACAGGGTGAAAAGTTGCAAGCTACGGAACAGCAGACATCTATTAAGGTTCGGTGAATCGTCATAGCTCAGTCGGAGTAAAAAAAAAGAAACGAGAACTGTCAGAATCACTTATATAAAAATTAAAGAAAAAAAAAATACAAGACATGCTGCCACCTATTGCGCGTAAATTACATCAACACCATTGGCCGCCCAGATGTTAATTGCATTACCTCGATAACATTCCTTCTAGCGCGCGTAACATGTTGAAATCGTATAATTTACATGCATATTATGTTTTCACGCAAGACGTGATGATTCATCCGCCCGCAGCACACAGTCTCGGCTGCCATAAAACAGTGCGGTTACGGTTTCTTGAAGATTATATTTGCACGTGAATAAGCACAGGTAATAAACAAATATAACACGGGCATATTATTTAATCATACAGCCAATAACACCATAATCACATTACTGTATACTTACATGCGGAAAGGAAATCGTTTTAGCTGGTTTAAAAAAGCATGCGGAACCCATCTAATCGTATAATATGTGCATATTAATTTATTTGTGTGTTTTAACTCAAACTTCTGTTAGTTTTTATACTTAGAACTAATAAAAATTAAATATCAAATTAGGTACATGCAGCGCCATCTATACGCTATTTTCCTAATATGTGGTTCATAGCTTATTAATTTCCCTATTGTTTCAGAGATGGCGACTGCTGTATTACAGAATATTTATTTTATATATTTACAAATGATAATGATAATAACATATCGCTTTGCTAAATTATATTTTGATATCTCATAATTGCATATAGTTCTACCGCGCACAGATAAGATTGCATGTATTCCAGAGTTCCAGTAAAATTTGGCATGTCCGCTTTATCTGTTATCTAATACCTACCACATCCTAGGAAAATCTGCGTTTTTCCGCGATATTTTGCCTGACATTTCAACCAGTATTATGTTTGCAGTTTTTCGATAGATCATGTCTCAAAAATCGGTTGTTAAAGATATCCGCGATATCTTCGAAAATGAAACGAAGTGTCCTACATTCAAAACAACTTGTGAACAAGGAGATAGCAGAGATACATACGACAAAGAACGGGTTGGTGAGTGTCCACTTTTATCTGTTATTAATTTTTGATGCGTATCTGGCTTAATAATATGTAATACTGCTTGATGTATACTTATCTATGTATTATCTGATATTAAATGTTGAGTCGTATACGAGATTTGTCCAGGAAAGTGATATAAGTTGAGCATTTTTATTTTAGATAATGTCGAAAATTGTTATAAAGCCATTCGAAAGCGTATAACCATAATAATATTTATCTACCTACTCTATATAAGAACATTGCTTCTTTTTGAAATAATTCATGCATTTAATTCTACAAATACTACGAACATTTGTCTTGTTTATTTGTAATAACGTAGCAATCTTTCTGTTTCCTAATTCGTTCTGTTACACTTTATCATTGTAATTAAATATTTAATAAATTCATGCATAGGTAATCATTTAATTCTGAAAGTATACCTCATTGGAAACTGGGTCTTTGATTACAACCGTATTTTTCATTTTATATACTGGGTGAGTTTTTTTATCTTGAGACAACGGAATATCTCTATACCCTCACCTTGTATAAAAAAAATCTTTTTTACGAAAATTGTATATGGAATTCAATGTATAACCTAAAATATTGACGTGAATACAGAATGTATTAATTCGAAGTATTCTCAAAAAGTTAAAAACCGTAGTTGACTATGACATTTTAATAGTTTTTCTAACAATTAGACTTTGCTACCTAACTCAAAAATGTTAGGCGAAACTAAAAATTTAAGAAGATGTCTTTGTTTGACATGTTTGTTTGTTGAGTTGCTACGCGCTCACATCAAACGAAACTAAAACTTCATTGTCAGTAAGTTCGATATGTTTTTAATTTTTTCAATAAACGCGGATGATTGTTTAACTGCTAAAGCCGGGGTTACACAGGTAACAAATTAAATTTGTCAGATAGCTGTTTGGACAATAAGTAAGTTGGACTATTGATATTGTAGACAATAGGTGTCATGCTCTTCCCTGGTTTATGTATCTTAGGTAAACAATACATTCTAGGTAACAATGGATTTGATACAGTTAGTCTATATCTTAAGCTATCATTAACAATATTCTTACATTTTAATAAGGTCTTCTTGGTTTCTGTGATCATTTTTTATGACGGATTCTTAGTTAGAATTACTTAAGAACCTTACGTTAAAAGGGTACTGACACGATCAAAATAATCTCTTTTATCTAAAATGACCACCGTATTACCTTTGTCAGATTTTAAGTAAAAGCAGTTTTTGTTTTTAAACCACACAAACAAACATATTTTAATGAATCAGATTTAGGATCCTTAAATTCTTGTCTTAAGTATTATAGTATTATATAATTTATTAAGTAGCAGTAGTAGATCAGATGGCATTAGGATTAGTGACTAGTTAAGTATGACGGCAGTCAGCCATGACCGTGATCATTGTACTTCATGCTTTAATGTTGAAGTTACTAAAATAATTGTGGGAAATTTGAATTTGGTTTACTGGGATTTTAGTTAAACTTAACATTTCCCCTTTAATTTCAATTAATTTATTTACTAAAATTTAACCATATACTATATTTTTCTTAAAATATATAAAAGCAATGCAAATTAATTTTGAATATTAAAGCAAATGTCTATATATAAAAAAAATATATAATAAAATATATATAAAAAAAAATATGTGAGGACCCAATAAGGTATTACAAATATTAAAAAAAATTATTATATAATTTAAACATTGGTCTTCTTTATTATAGATAGTGACACACGCCTTTGAAGATGTTATTAAAGAACAACGAAGCGTTGCAAGTAAAAAAACAATATTAAATAAGTTGAGAAATTTTACTTAGGACCTTAAATTCTCAAATTAAATGTAATTACAATTATAATCAAAAAAAAAGTATTATAAGATTTCCTTCGCTGAAAGTTACGCTCACAGCTGAATGTTTTTGACTATGTTTCGTTTAGAAAGAAAATTAGCTAGTAGGGGAATAGTAAGAGAAGATTTACAAAAATTTTGATGATTGTACCAAAACTTTGTCAGAAAAATATCGAAAAGACAAAATTAAAAAAAAATGATCACGTAATCTACGGAAACCGAATTATTGTTTTTCTGATAGCATCTAAAAAAACTGCTATTTACCTTTTTTTTATGTTCCGATCAGACAAGCCAATCGCAAAATAAGAATTTTCAAAAAAAAAATGATTTTTATTTTTTTACTCGAAGACTGTTCAATATATGCCCCAATTTTTAGCCAAAAATCGCTTGCATTTCTTTAAATGGATAAAAACATATCTAGATTAGACTTATGAAAATATTATTTCTATTTTTGAGATTCCCGTACAAATAATGCAAAAAAACTCACCGTGTATAATAGAACGTTTTATATTCCTAAAACTATCAATAAACAAATTTTCTTAATGATTTTGGAACACTGTAGAATTTTAAAAAATACCTCTTACTTACAGGTCGTGTAGATAGTAAAAATGCATATCAGAACAAACATAAAGAGACACCAAATAAGCATCAACCTATTAGAAGAGTGTATAGGGAAAACTTCAAAGGAGATTTTCCCAAATACGGTACAATCAGAGATAGAATTAACAAATTGAACGCAGAGAAGCCCTTACCTAGGGCTTCTACTATTTTCTCAAGTAATCTTCAAACGGCTGATTCTTCAAAACGCCCTCCTTCTTGGGAACAGAGGGCAGTTGATGGCAGTAACCTTCAGAAAGCAACTCATATAATCCAGAAATTCCACCAATGCGAAACCAAAAGCACTTTAAAAGACGTGAAAAAGGAACCAGATAACATAATAAGCCAACCATCGATTAAAATCACCAAATGTGAAACTGAAACAAATTCAGATAATTCCTCTCACGGGTATATAAATTCGATCAAAAAACTCAATGGAAGAAAAATCGCCAAATCAGAAACTCAAACAAATTCAGACAATTCCACTCACGTCTATATAAATTCGATCAAAGAACTCAATGAAAGAAAAATCGCCAAATCTGAAATTCGAACAAATTCAGATAATTCCACTCACGTCTATATAAATTCGATCAAAGAAATCAATGGAAGAAAAATAGCCAAATCTGAAACTGAAACAAGTTCAATATCTACAAATTCAATAAAAAAACTCGATATAGGAAAGGGCATAAAAGGCGCGATGGAACAAAGTGAGTTTGCTCAAAGATCACCTGGTATAAAAGGTAATTTTCCGATGATACCACCAAAACCTAAGTATTTGAATAAAATCAAACCACATCCGAATATGTCGTCAAGTTCAAAGCAACAATTAAAAGAAAAGATCAAGTTATTCAATAACTTATCTGCGGTCGCTGAGAATTTTGAGAGCACCACGTCAACGGAAAATACACCATGCCCTTCACCACGTCATAGAAAATCTAATTTCGAGGAAATTTGGAATTTTAAAGAAGGAAATTGCGCAATTTCCAATAAAATATACTTGGAAACACAAACTAAACTCAATTCCAATAATAGCTGCGATGCTTTGCAAAACAATAGCGCCAATTCTAAGCTCAGACCCGCACCCAAACCACCACAAAAAGGAAATACGGACAATGATTCAAAAATAAAACGGCCAAAGTCAAAAGCAGCTAAAAATATTCAAAATATAAGAACATTGTCGAAAGATCACAGTTTGGAAAGTGAAGGATTTGTAGTTGTGAAGATTTCAGAACGAGATGACGACGATTACGATAGTGTTTCGGAAGACAGCTCTGACGAAGACTTGGCCACGGAGTACGATGTTATAGAGAACCTTAATGTTACTAAGGTAACCGTAGAGCGACGATACAAGGTTACGGATAATGCTGAAGAAGATCCAGCCACCTTCAACGTGAAAAGGGAGACCTATTACGACCACAACTTGAATCCACGTATCGAAAGGATATCTAGGCAAGTGCAGAGACGGCTGGATGACTGCAGTAATAACGTTTGTGGTAACCAAACATACCCCAAGAAGTAAGTTTTTTTATTCAATTAAGCCATTGTTTGGAGACGTAACGGTAGAAATTGTGTTTTCTAGATCAACGTATGTAATTCAGGAATTGGTCCAAAGTGAAATGGTTTATTTTACTGGATTGTTAAGAGTTTATGAGGTGAGTAATATACATTGTATAATTATCCATGTCTAATCCGTGGTGGAGCCACAATGGAGGTGTGTCTTGAGCGGTTAAGACCCACCTCCATGTCCTGTTAGCAGACTAGTCACTGTTCTAAGTGTAACGAAAACGGGTTTTCCTATCTGGAGACTTTTGGGGATGGCCTGCCCAATTTCTAATAAGACAAGGCCAAATTCCGTCTCACAGATAACCCAACTTTTTGTTCGGTAGCGATTGGTTTTAGATAATCTAGCCAAAGATGCTCTCCATCAGCGTTTTCCTCGGTCAGTCGAAGCAGGGCCGTTAGTTAGCCTAAAGATTGTTGACTTACCCTTCTCGTCGGCTTCCTCCTCGACTTTCTTTTGAAATGACGAAATAATAGAACGACTTATATTTTACAATTATTTATTGAAAATTTTGAGACTTTGAAATTAAACTAACAAGCTACACGATTAAATGAAATAACAAGAGATTAAAAAAAAAGTAATCCAAATCACAATTATCTTAATAAATATTTTACAAACTATATTGACGTTTAACATAAGCAAAAGTAATTTTACTACAAAATTTATTTAATAAGGGAGAGAGAGAGAGAGCGAACGAGTTACGATTTTTATGTATTTGCATTGGTTAGTTTCAAGCGGAATTTTTAAACATCTTACCGGCCGATGTGGGAAATTATAATTCTTCACGCAATCCAAATTTTAGGGCACAAAACTTACACAACACTCACAAGCAAAATTAAGCCAAGGAAAAAAAAGGGGGAAACTCTTAAATGAATTTATCTCCAAAATCACTGATCACCCCGCGAGGAAAGCTTTTGCTTCCTATATTTTTAAAAGCGTATTATGACTACAAATTCTAAAAAAGAGAAGTTTTAATTTTAAGTTTTAGATTCGCCCGATACGAGATTAGAGCCGCGTGCTTTTACTTTAGCTGTAACGAAGTCCACGGAATTAATTTCCCCAAAACCGCTATGTTAAGGGTTTTCATAAACTCTAGTTGTGACGTCATTTTGCACCGATAACTAGTTCGGCCTCTCTTCACAGAAGGGCGCAAGTATGACCGAAGGCGTTATTTTTCTGATTTTCAGACGACCTACTGATAGCGTAACGTGGAAATTGGCGACCGGTGTTTTGTAACATACCATGGACATGGTAATAGATAACATACATTGGACAAAGTAATAGATAACATACAAAGTATTACCATGTTATTTTAATTACGCGAGCCTTTAAACAAAGATTGATTGTTGTCTCCGGCGATGCAGGCGCTTGCTTTTGCAAATGCCACGGTACTTATCAACTACGCATTAAGAAAATGAATTTAAATTCTCGCATTATACAGGATGGAATTCCGAATTCTTACATAAGCTGTATTCGGGTGAGAGCCAGTTCATTCTCAGCTGGGTCCCGAAATCATAGCCTCATTATCCGTTTGTTGTGTACAGGGCGTTTCAATTGAAACGAACTACCTCAAATAATTCTTTACCTGCTGTGATTTATACAAAATTCCGAAACCAATTGTCAATTGTCAAATCGAGGGGGAAAATTTTTAATGACGGGTCTGACAATCTGAAACCTTTAGTGGGAGCGCAGCAGCCCCCACTCTTAAGATTTGAATAGGGCTAATGGGTCTTCTGCCCACGCATTCAAAAGGTCTTTCATTTTTTTTTAGGGCAACATATGTATCAAAGTCAGCGAACCTGAGATATACCAATTTCATGTGCTATTTGGTCGTGGTTTGTGGAGGGATGTATAATTATTCAAATTTTCCTTAAGTCTGCTAAATATTCTCCTATTGGATTGTCTTCTGCCCGGGTAACGATTAAATATATATAAATCAACAGCATTAGCGTTATTTTTATTTGATCCAATGTAATACTCCAACATATGTATCATATTTTTCAAAATTTTCTAATTTCATTTCAAAACATACTTAACACACACGGTTCTTAGACATATGCTTAACACATTCATCACACATACATGTTTGACTTTGACAAGAAGAAAATTTATGCTTTTTTTATTGTCATGGGCTACTACGTGATGGTTTTTATATTAAAACGTAAATAATTGTTACTTTTAAATTTTATTAGATAAGTGGTAGAAATCGACCGCATAAATCATTTTATTTTAAACTTTTGCCAATAAAATATGAGCCAACGATTTAATCATGAAAAAAATCCCATAGCAAACGTTTGCGACTGACGTAGGTACTTTAGATTTTTTAAAGCCACTAAAAAATTATTTTATCAATGAAAAATAACATTCACAGACAAACTTTTATAGTCAAGGTAATTCTTATCAATCCACACACAGAAGTTTAATCAACCATTTCTATGGATATGTTTGAATCTGGATTTGAGAGGCGGAATCATATTTTCTTTATAAATCCTCTATAAATGACTTTTGTCTATTTGTAATCTTTCTAAATGCTTCTATGACGATAATTTCGGAATTGTTTTTTTGTTGAATTAATTTGTCAATCATTGCCTTCATTGTACTGTATCTTAGGTTTTTTTAAACAGCAGAACACATTCGCTTGCATCATTTTTTAAGTAATTTACGTAATTCTTTCTATAATGCAATGTAATATTAAAATGTAAGGCAATTCTTCTTGAAGAACATCAAATTCTTTAATGTGACCTAATTATTAATTAATGTTAGTTAATTAAGGAATTAACGCAAGTATAGTGGTTTAAAGTCGTCCTACAATTATTATTATCCTTTATAGATAAATATTGTAGTTTCAGATCGATAATTTAGCAAATATTCTCACGTTAATAATGAGATTTCCATCTTAAAATTCTCATTCAATTATTCTTCCACTTATTAAGTATATATACGACTTTCCTCGTATAATACATTGAGTTAACTAGTGGCACTGATGATCCTTGGTAAGGTGAATCATATGTATGCTAATATCTACCTAGTGCTACACATGTTTCTAACGTGATCTAATCAATTTTTGTCGATAAAAAACGTTTTCGATAGCATTGTACATAATTAAGTACCTGTTTCCTTTCTTTCTAATTAATAGTTATAAACTAACATCCAGGCATCAATAACACAAACCAAAAGCAAATTTAATTAAGGTAATTGGGAGATATCGAATGATAAACATGACACAATTACCCTTATCAGATCAACATTGACAATATCCTAAATAATATGCAGTTTGCAGCCTAGCAAACAGATTCTCAGTTTTTGTTTTGAACTTTCGTAAATGGGTTATTGTAAAGAATAATGAAAATATATTTAAAATTTACACTTTAAATATACAGGGTGTTAGGTAAACATGCAGCAAAAATTCAAGGGGTTATTCGTTGGCCTATTCTAACAATATTTTGTCCTATGATGATTTTTGAAAAACCCCTTTGTTTCGAAGATACAGGGCGAACAAGATTTGCGACAGTAACAACATTTTATTATCAACATGTTCAATCTACAATAAATGTTCGAAATGGCTTCCTCTAGCCTGCATACAAGCATTCAATCTTCTCGTTATTGACTGTCCAACTCCTTCAAACACACCTGAATCGTTTCTAATTGAGTTACACCCAACAATTATCTAATTTCGCAAATCGTCCAAATTCTGCACTGGAGTAGCGTAAACTATTGACTTCAGAGATCCCCAGAAGAAAAAGTCTGGAGATCGAGCAGGCCATGCGTGTGGCCCACCTCGATCAATTCAGCGATCTCCGTATGTTGCTGTTAAAAAATTTCGAGCAACTGAAATGTGATGGTGCGCCATCGTGCATAAACCACATTGCAATTCTTGTCGCGTATGGTACATCCTCCAGAAACTCAGGGAGCGTTGCTTCCAAAAAGTTGGAGTACACCACGCCAGTAAGTCTTCCTGGTAGAAATACCGGTCCAATTAGATAATCACCCACTTTCCAACCCAAACAAACAACGAGAACTGATGTTGAAAACGATTTTCAAATACCTCATGCGGATTTTCATCTGCCCACACATGGTTATTATGAAAATTCCTTATTGCATTTCTTGAGAAACTGGCTTCATCGGTAAAAAGAATCTGTATCAGGAATAGAGGGATGCGAACTAATGTTAGCAATATTCATGGAAATAATGCAATACGTGGAGGAAAATCAACAGGTAGTAGCACCTGAATGCGTTGAATGTGGTATAGATACAACAAATTGTCCTTAAGAATTTTCCAAACTGTCCAATGACTTACATTCAAAGTATTTGCAATTTTTCGCGTAGAACTACGAGGATCTTCCTCTATCATCTCCAGCACATTCTGTTCCAATTGTACCGTTCTTGTAGTCATTGATCTTCCTGGCCCTCCACTTCGTTTCATTGAGCCTGTTTCAAAAAGACGTCGATGAATGTTTTCGAAGATTTTTCGGTCGGGGACATTACAGGCAGAAAATCGTTCAATGTACAATCGTCTAGCTTCTAATGAGTTGCCATCAGCAAGTCCATACATGAAATACATGTCAGTCATATTGGCGTTCGTATACATCATGATAGAGGATTTCACTAAGTATTAAAGACACGTCAAACAGCCAAATGTTACTCAATCTAAACAAATGCGACCGCTGAGACGTATTCAAATGAAATCCACTACTAGATAAAACAGCCGTTTTATGTGATCGAGATCGAAAAAATAATAACGCATTGTAAACAATTTTTTGTACTTGATAAACTCATTGACGTACACCATACTTTTATTTACATTAATAATTTCAACGAATATCGAATATGGTTGTCGCAAATTTTGTTCGTCCTGTATCTTCGAAACAAAGGGGTTTTTCAAAGATTATTATAGAACAAAATATTCTTAGAATAAGCCAAAGAATGACTCTTTGAATTTTTGCCGCACGTTTGCCTAACACTCTGTATATAAATTGTGTATTTAATTTTAGATTGTTGGAACTTTCTTCTATGAATATTTTGTCTAAAGTCCTAGTAAATAAAATAATCGCTTATCCCCTTAAAGATTTGTATGCCTTTTTAGTTTATGAACATCCTGTATATCTGAACTTGTTTTTACGGTCAGCTAATTTCTTTCAGAAATGAAATTTTTCATAAAAAATGAGTTTTTGTTATCATTTTTTTTCTTCTCGATAAAATTATCCGAAATATATTGTGTAAAATAAACAAATTCCCACATCAACACGGTGTATTTTTAACTATAAAATTGCTTAATGTTATGACATTATCATGAGTACATATTTACTCATGCGGTTCCAACATCTGAGCATTTGCTTTTTAGTAACCAAAATAGTGATGTAATTTAGGATGTGTAAAATGAATGTAAATCTGTGGCGCATAATTGAGTTTAATAGTAGCGTACACTCAGCTTAAAAAATAATGACATCGTAAAAGTGAGCCATAAAGAAAGATGTATCTCCTTTAATCTACCTACGATTACGTAGCGCAGATTTTATTATTAGATTATTTTTATATTAACTCTTTAACGGAAACTACAAAGGTCAAATTCTATAAATTAAAATCACTAGCCGAAAAGGTTGCGGCATCTTTTTTACATACTGCAAAGGCTATTATAGATTAGACGTGTTGACTTTAACACTTTAAAAATTAAATTGCTTCAACTTAATAGTAATATTGAAAATATGAACAGAAAAATAAATCATTATTTCCAGAAATACTAATCTAACGAACGCAATTAAACTATACAATTCAAGTCAGTGACAACTAAAATATTAAAAAAAGAAGAAACAAACACTTGACTGGAATAAAATTTTCAAGTAAACAAAGGAATTAAAAATTGAAATTATTTTTATATTTAACCCTTCCACGGAAAACTACAAAGGTTAAAATCTGCCGATTGTAAATCTCTACGCAATTCGAAAAGAATGCGACTTCTTTATAGGAATGCCATTAGGGTGTTTGGGAACGATATTCGGTACCATTACAAATGCGTTTAACATTGCTTTTAAAGTAAATGTATTCGAATATTTGTTTAACTTACCTGTGCCATTATTTCTTAAATGGGTTGTACATACCGACTGTTAAATATCTATTAATTTTATTTTTAATTTTTTTGCAATCTTAATTAATTAATTTTAAGTTTTGATATTGATGCATGTCCCCCTCATTTCATACATATTTAAATTTATTCGTTATTTACTTCTATCCAGGACTATATAGTCTACTTTATGAGTTCAACCGATATTTGCGCTGAAACGCTAAACATGGGGAAGGTTTTTGGAAATTTTGAAGAAATATACAAGGCGCAAATGAACTTCTACGGGCAACTAACAGAGTGTGGAGAAAACGTGGACGCCATTGCAGAAATATTTTTAAAAAACGTAAGTCGAGAACCAAAAATCTAATGAGGCTTCCGATATTATGATGTCTTTTTCTGTCGTTAGGAAAATCTGTTTAATTTGTATGAGAAGTATATAATTAACTTGCACGTGTCCAAAGAATATTCCGCTGGGGAGTGTTTAGATGCCATAAGGGTAACACAAGTCCAGCTCATTTTAAATTCGATTTTATGATTTTGTTGTTCAGGCTAGGGATATTGAATTGGGCAATAAATTAAATCTGCAAAGTTACTTACTGACGCCTTTTCAACGCTTATTTCGGTATCCACTCCTCCTAAAGAACTTGCAAGAGGCTCTGAAGAACGAAAACGACCCGAATGAAAAGCTGGACGCGGCAATCTCTCTTACTTGGACGATTTCATCGAAGGAACCAATTTGCACCTAAAAGTCGCACAGGGTATTCAAAATTCACCCATCGACCTGAGCAGTAGAGGTAAACTTTGATGATGGACGACTGCTACGTCAGAAAGAATGGAAAGAAATATGTTTCTACAGTCATCCTTTTCGACGACATTATAATTTTTACGAAAAAAGTAAGCTTTGGGATATATCGAAATGGTTTAGAGATGACAGTTATATAATAATTTCAGACGGATTCAGATACTTACATTTACAAGGGCAGCATTAACTTAAGTGACCTGTATATACGTTCCATAACGGAGGAAATGACTTCGTTCCAACTGCAAAACTTTACGCAATTCAAGAAGAAGCATGACAATAAGTATGTCTATGATTTGGAAGTGAGAGACCCGGAAACCTAACAGGAATGGGTTAAAAGCTTGAGTGTTATTGGTGGAACAGTTTTGGAAGGTAAAAAATAGATGCAAGTGTGACGAAAACTTCCACTCTTGTTACGGACTTCAAAATGTTTCCAATATAAAGTTCATATTTAGGATGTACATCCTTAAGCAAAAAGTGCGAAAATTCTTAGAACTTTAAGATATAAGTACCAAATTCAAATTACATACTTTAAGGTTATAAAACGTAACTTTTGGCAGTTATAACCATATTTCATTCACTGTGTTTCTTCTGCTTAATCGTTAGAGAAGGAAAAGCAGTACTTATTTAAATATATAAAGTTTTAGTTTAGGGTTGGGATATTGCTGGGGCTAGTTTATTTGGAGTGGGGGCATTAGAGAGCGTGGTTTTGATCTGCGATGAAAATATTTGAAGCGGTGTTTTTAGCTTGTGACCTCAAGTAAGTCCGTACTAGGATATTTCAAAATTTGATTCAGCTATTCTACAAGGGAACACGGCGGGTGTCCCCTCGATTTCGATGAAACTTAACAGATCGAAAGAGTACCTTAAATAAGAGACACGATTTTTTTTTTACCGGCGTATCCGCGCGATTTTGGGTACAGCCCCTCCAAAGTTTGGACGATTTTTCAATTTTTGCAATATATTTCCTAAATTATAACAGATATTAAATTTTCTTCTTAACATAATTGCAGCATATTGCATGACCCTAAGGGTGGCGTCGTCCGATTCGCAAAAAGTTAATAACGGGGGACGGGGTACCCCGTACCCACATTTTTTTACATTTTTTCTTTTTTCTTATTCATCAAAAGAAGGCCGATTTCACATAGAATACGATGATGTATAACAAGTTTAGAAAATTAATAATTGTAAAAATAGAAAAATAATAATAATGCTTCAAAATTAATAAACTTGTCTATTGATATAAATCAAATGAACTATAACAGAAATAAGTTTTTATCCTTAACATAATTGCCAGTATAATACATGGTCTCAAGGTAGATATCTTCATAAAAAGCTAATAACGGGGGACGGAGTACCCCATACCCCCGCATTTTTTTAATAATAAGTTTATTCATTATTCATCAAAAAAGATCGCTTTTACATAGAAAACAATGGTAATAATTTGGAGGATTAATAATAAAAATAATTGTAATAATAATAATATAGTACATTAACAACAATTATTTGTTATCGTTACTCGCTGCTTTCCTTACTTAAATATTTCTTAATTTAGAATTGTATCTACTCGACAAGCTATGGTTAAACCTCTCTATGCTTACTAACTTATACTATATACTATATGAAACTTTTATCGGTGGTAGCAATATAAATCGTTTTATCAACTGTAGTTAGTGACTGCGTTTTATATATTTCCTTGAATGAATGAATGAACGAATTTGCAGGACGAAGGATTAAGTAATACATACATATATTTTTTTAATTTATTTCAAGTTTTTTTGTGCAATGTAGTGTACAATGTAAGTATTCAATGGAGCATAATATAACTAATGTGTTTGTACGATTATACATTTCGGAAAAATAGAACAGAATTAGAAAAACATTAAAATGCTTATAAATGTTTAAATACATGACATACTGTAATGCGAAAATTGGTATATATGTATTGCAATAGCGAACAAGATTAATATACATACAGTAATTAAGCTATGTAAGTATTACAATAGTGATAGTCTGTGTAAAAGTGTTTAAAACACAGATTTTGTTTGCACCATTAACACCGCACAATAGCTGGTTTATTGCAAATGCTACACCAGGGTGTAGACTGCGCATCTTTATCTATATAATAATATGATTAATCACCAGATCCCTTATGGCGTTAAATTTATAATGCAAATTACCAATTATATCTGAAGTGACTGAATAATTAATTAAACTCAGGTATGCGTAAATAAGTGCATATCAAATTCATCATAATAGACACGTACATATATTTATTTTGAGTTATTATTACTATTATTAATTTTCTAAATTTATTATACATCACCGTTTTCTATGTAAAAGCGATCTTTTTTTGATGAATAAATGAATAAACTTATTATTAAAAAATGCGGGGTATGGGGTACCCCGTCCCCGTTATTAGCTTTTTATGAAGATATCTACCTTGAGATCATGTATTTATGCTGGAAATTATGTTAAGGATAAAACTTATTTCTGTTATAGTTCATTTGATTTATATCAATAGACAAGTTTATTAATTTTGAAGCTTTATTATTATTTTTCTATTTTTATAATTATTAATTTTCTAAACTTGTTATACATCATCGTATTCTATGTAAAATCGGCCTTCTTTTGATGAATAAGAAAAAAAAATGTAAAAAATTGGGGGTACGGGGTACCCCGTCCCCCGTTATTAACTTTTAGCGAATACGGACGATGCCACCCTTAGGGCCATGCAATATGCTGCAAATTATGTTAAGAAGAAAATTTAATATCTGTTATAATTTAGGAAATATTTGCAAAAATTGAAAAATCGTCCAAACTTTGGAGGGGGCTGTACCTCAAAATCGTGCGGATACGCCGATAAAAAAAAATACGTGTCTCTTATTTTAAGGTACTCTTTCGATCTGTTAAGTTTCATCGAAATCGGAGAGGGACACCCGCCGGTGTTCCCTTGTAAGTGGTAATTAAATTTCAATCACTTTTCTCAAATAGTGCAAGCGACATAATTTTAAAAAAAATCAAAGATATCTTGGAAATGAATGAGTTTAGCACTTAAATATTTTTTATTAACATATATATATATATTAACATATTTTTGCTTTAAAGCGAAGCTACACACTTAATACCTATTTGCTTTCATTTATTTTGTGAAATTAAAAATTGTGTTGTAATTTCAGAACTGGAATGGTTTAAAGTTACTAAAATTATGGTGGGGAAATTTGAATTTTGCTAATTGAGATAGATTTCTTAATTACTCACAGCTCTAATACTCAAATGGTATGCAATATGCATATCAAGTAATTCGTTTGGTCCATTGTTTATGCTGGCAACTAAAAGTGATTGAACTATAGCGACATCTAATACAGACGCTACAAAGTTTTCTAGTAGAAAATATTGTATATATAGCACACAATAGTTACTCTAATGGTCGGGACTGTCGTTCAAGAAAAATAGCGCTTACTTTTACAATTGCGAATTATGAATGTGATCAGTACATTTTTCTAATAATTCTAAAGCAGCATATATTCAATCCTTGGTTTTCATGACTTTTTCTGAAATATCCAGACATTGCTAATGTAAACAAAAGTGTTTAGAATAACAACTGAATCAATATCTATCACACCACAAAAATATAATTCAATTTTAATGTTTATTTTGTCTAAAAGGCATTACCGACATGTAGCGACCTGTAATAGGTAATCGCCCCCTTAAAGAAAGAAAAGGTATAGGCATTCGTAAGCTTCATATTTTAAAATTATTGTACAAATACATGCTGTTTTATAACGTCGTGGCAGACCTAACTTTTTGTCTAATATTTTTTCAAATGAAATGCTATCCTTTTTATTTTTTATTTACATGTTACTGGAAAAAAATATATAATAAACCTAAATGTGTACAGTCTAACATAACAAAAAGCCAAGTTGGCACCTTAAACCAAACTAAAAAAAAAACACCCCTAAAGAGGAGAAAATAATGATACTTTGAACTGAGTGAACGTCCTTGTTTTTTATAGAGCTTTAGAGGCACTTTTCAATGGCTTATCGGAGTAGAGCTGTTAACCTTTGAAATACTGATGCTTTGAACGGAACAAAATTACCAACAAATCTTTCAATCAAAGGGAACAAATACGATTAACTTGCTAAAAAAACTGACCCAGTTTTCACGTTTAAAACATTTTTTTTAAGTCTATAACGACGGGATGTTTTTGCTTATAGACATTTACTATATTGCTATGGAAAATTTTCAACACTTAAATAACAATTTTTTCTTATTTGCAGCTTATAGGAAATGAAACAGCTTTCTGATGGCAAGCCCTTAATGTTCATCGACTTCAATATGATAATGTGATATTAATTAAATTAATGAAATGTAAGCAATATTTATAGACATGAATTTTAAAATATATAGATGTATTTGTAAATGTTATATTTGATTTTGATTTGATTTCACTATACATAGATTTTTATTTATTTCTAAACTTAAATACAATACAATATTATATAAACAGGAATTAAAACTAATTTTGTACAGGAAATATGTCTCTTTGGTGAACTAAAATTATTTTCTGATGTCGCAGTAAAATGTGCTTCGTTTCGATGTTTTCGTTGGCGAATCGTATGGCTTTTTCTTCATTCTTACGGAGTTCTTTCTGACAAATGACGAGGTTCTACCTGCGTAGATACGAAACAATTAAACAAACAATATATAAGCTGCCGTGATTGTATATTTAAAAATATAATATCTGCTACAATTCAAAGAGTATTAACATCTCTCGAATACTATAGTCACAAGCCGTACGAATTTGTACTTAACACCCACCTAATTCACTAGTGCGTTTCTGCTGATCTGAAAATGAACATATTTTAGCGATACAATCTCCCACAAATATATCACCCATTACCCTTAAAGTATTGGAGCTGACTCCAGAGCAGTCTTATGATTTCATCGATCCATCTCTCTTTAGCCGTCAGAGAGGGCGTTTCTATATCGAACGTGCTTTTGGATTCTTCCCCCAGCTTAGACTTGTAAAAGTTCTTCAATCGGAAAGTAGTAGAATTTCTATTGTGGCTGATGGACAGTTCCGTCATGACGATACTGTCTACGTAGTTGTACGTATCTGGTCGTTGCTGTGAAATAGTCAAAATAGAATTAATATTCAATTTGATTTGGTCGAAGTACCAACCGCATCTTCGGTGCAGAAAACGACAATATCCCTAAAGAGGAATATGACGCTTTTGTATTTCCTTTTAATATTTAAAGTCTCCTTCATTATGAACGGACCCATTCTCTTTAAGTTAATAGAGCATTTATCGATGGAATCGATTGTCATCAGGGTGTTGGCTTCAGAAATCTTCTCAGAGATCAATCTCACAGCTTCTGTTAATGCTCTACACGTCATCGCCAGATTTTTGCAATTCCTTCTCTAGCTTTTCCAATAGCAGTTTATATCTTCCTGGCCTCTGACTGGATTTAGGAGATAGCTGTCGCAAGAGTATTGATCCTCTAGTTGTATTTGCCTTTCCTACAATAATTAGGATTGTTAAATACAGACCTGGTTGGATCTACAGTATGAGTTTTCTTTTTCATTATTTGCATGAGCATCTCGAAAACTATAACATATACGCATTGGGTTAAATGGAGAAATATTGCATCTTTATAAGCCTAATCCAGATACGCTTTTGTCTATTTGAGGAAATGCATGGTTTACTAGGTATTTGCAAAAAAATTGAAATCCACCAAAACCTTTTCAGTGCTGTAACTCTTTCATTTGTAAAGATAGAAAAAAAAATCAATATTGTTGTTAGGAAATTTGATGTCAAACAGCGACATCTTAAATCGTTAATTTTGCTTCGAATTTTTATTTTTTTAAATCAAAACCATGATCATTGCACATATACGAGATCTTTTATTGCTCCAAAACGAAAAAGTCTAATGGTGAAAAATCTGGGTGCAGGCCTTAAAACAGGATCATTTCAGCCGATTCACGAGTTTGGAAATAATTCATCTAAATATCTTTTAACGTGTGTCTGATAGTGAGGTGAAGCACCATCATATTGAAACCACCATAACTTTGTATGGATCTGTAAATTTAATTCTTCTAGGATACTGTCGAAATCTTTCCTAAAAAAAAAAACCGCAAATTCGATTTCCAGTTAAACTTTCATGAAAAATAGATGGCCCAATACGCTGCGAACCATTAACACATACCCTAAATTGAAGCAGAACTTAATTTAGGGTTGTCTTCCTTGTAAACGGTGAGGATTTCTTTGGGTTTAGAACCACAGGTGTTCATTATGGCCATAAAACATGCCGCAATTTGCAAAAGGTATTTTGTTGGCCCGTAAGCATTGGGAAGTCGTTGTCTTTGTGGCACATATTTGTGAATCAGACACAAAAATTTAATTTCTTTACACCATCTCCAAGATGCAGAGTTTAAACAGCCAATTTTCTATAAGGATGGTAATTATATTTTGATAAAGCTTTCAGTGCTGTGCATTGTGAGATAACAGCATCTTGTGTAATTTACCGTATTAATGTTGATACATATTTATCTGCGTGTTTTTATGAATATTATCCTTACTTCTGAGTTTCGCAAAATCTCTAAATTCCTTTAAATTGATGTATAAATCCTTGAAACTAGCAGTACTGTCGAGAAGGAAGGATGCATCATTGCCAATCTTGTGAGTCAAGCAGCAATATGCGGTACCGGTTATTGGTTGGGTGATCATTCGGACAATACTTCTCAGCGGCTTGATGTGTTCCGGCACCCTAAGCCAAGGGCCTTTAAGGTCTGTAGTGCTAAGTTATTATTATTATACGTCGTTGAAGGTGTCTAACGATGGTTGAGAGCGATCAAAATACAATAAAAAAATAGCGTTCGGCGGCTTGTTGACTGTTTTTACTACAAATAATGTACCATTCGATCATATCAAGTTTCTCGAGATTTGCATACACCATAATTGACTTCGCAAAGCAACTAAACCATCGACAAAACCAACTATAATCACTGTAATGAACGAACTGTCAATGATGAAGTAAATATAATACTTCAATTATTTATATCGCGTTTTCCACGGCAAGACATGATTTTTGTTAAACACAATAATAGTATATTTTAAACCAAGGGAGAAAAGTGCTCTAGTGAGCCGAAGGCGAGGTTTGTAATTGCCCAAGGCCTGCAATAGCACTTTCCACACGTGGTTTGAATACTATTTTTCCCCAGCCAGTCCAATTTTAACAAAATTTCTAAAAATGATAAAGACATACCTGTGAGTGACATGATAGAAAGTAGGCTTAATCTGTCAAATATTTTTGAGAACTGTCAAGTTAGCGTCGTTTTAAAAGTGTTTAATAATAGTTCAATTGAAATTTAATACCTAATAATTTAGCAATTATCTCATAAATGGGCTCAGACTGGGTCGAATGTACTAATGTCCTCTATCAATAATGTCCCATATTATAAAATGTATAGTTTTTATAATGTCAATGTCACTTACTTTTCCGCCTTAGGGAGGAAAAGCACAACTTTCCTCCCTCATTTGAGGGAAGAAAGTGCCACTTTCATTCCTGCTGGGAAAAATAGTGTATTGTGTGTGCTATCATTCGCTAAAATAAATGCTACGACCCTTACATCATTGCAAGCAGAAAGAAATGTACTATTAGAGTATATCAAAAGCCAACTATGATTTCCATTTAAAAAAAAATTAAGCTTTGCTCCCTAACTCAAAGATGCTAAGCAGAATTAAAAAATTAAGGTGTATTTGATTGACTTTAAATTCCCTAAAAACAATATTCAATTTTTTGTTTCTACCTTTACAAAATGGAAGAGTTACAGCACTGAAAAATGTTGGCGAATTTCTATTTTTTGCAAATATGTATCCAGTAAGGCATGCATTTCCTTAAATAAACAAAAGCGTATTTGGATTAGACTTATAAAGATGAAAATCTTTCTCCATTTCAACCAAAGCGTATCTTTTATAGTTTTTCAGATCCCCACATAAATCATTAAAACAAATCCCACCCTGTATATTGCAAGTTAATTTACCTTAATCAGATTTTTAAATTTGGTATTAGCGTAATGATGCGATTTTGATTTGTTCCTCAAATAATCTGTGTAGAGCTCAAATATGTATATCTGGAAAGATAAAGGTAAGTTATTTTAGAAAAATTTCTTCCGAACATATCTGTGTAAAAAGATCAAAAATGTTAATCAATACTTACGTGATTTATGAAAGCCTGAGCTATATCGTCAATGCTGCGACATTCCCGTAGGGTCGAGTATAATTTTTGTGTTTCTACATAAATATCGTCAATATTGCCAAATACTATGCTAATTTCTGGTGATGTACCATTTTGTTTGAAATACGTGTAATAACTCTGTAATAATATAGATATTTTTTTTACAAGCAGCGACTCATGAAAGTACCGTAGAACCGAGATTTATGAAATACATGGGGTAATGTGAAATAGGGTCTAACGCAATATTTGATCGATATTGCAGTATTCTCCTATACTAGTCTGCTTGTAAACATTTCAGTTAACTTTTTGCAGCCATTGGCGGTCATTCTGTTTATTAAGAGTTTCGTTAGAAAAAAAACCAGCAAAATATAAAACACAATGGCGTGATATTAAAAATGGAGTTCACTATGCTTACTTCCCATTGTGGGAACGCCAAGTAATGCCATGGTTCAGAAATATAGCCTACATAGAACATAGAAAGTATCAGGTTATAATACCAGATAAGTAAGAGCGAAATCCAACTAGCATACCAACCGTCTAAAACTAATAATGGAGTAATAGCTGGTACGTGTGGAAGAAGCCCAGAAAAAGATTTTCGGTTAGCTCAATACAACGGTATTCCA
>RXPK01004367.1:0-70303 GCA_004143645.1 Protaetia brevitarsis
TTAAATGTATTCTAGCAACACTGACATGGAATTCTGTAATGGCGTGTTTAGCCCATCGATGCTACGATCGCGCGAAGAACAAATAGAAAATACTTTCCTTTTGCTAGCAAAAACCTCGCCTCCTTCTGTGGAACAACTGTATATATGATAGATTATGTATTTTTTCTGAAAGTCTAACAAGATTTGTTCTTTCGATATGCTGCCATAATTATTAATGAAAGTGTAAACATACCCCAATAGCCAATTACATTTATTTCATATTTCAGAAATATTTTTAGTGAAACTAAACGACGAGCCACACGAAGGAAACTTCGACCCCGGCCGCTGAAGATGTTAACCGCGTTGTGAAACGAATCGTACGGAAAGTAATTCCACAGATCACGGCAACAGCCTGAAAAAAAAAAAAAACTTTTTACAGTAGATTCCGGCCGTGAAAGCCTAGGCAATACTTTGATTTCAATTGTATGTTTTATCTATATTTAGATAAAATATAAAAAATATATTTCAAAATCTCTCACGAACAATATTTATCAAATATATTTTTTAAAAAAATCTCTAGTATATTTGTGGCTGTTAGGTAGTAATTAACACTAATTAAATTTAATTTTGTTTCACGTTAAATTACGCTAAAATACGAAATAAATATTTATTAATACAGCGTCTTCTGTAATTTTACACCACGAAATTATAATGCAGCTACTCTCTAAAAGTCCAATCTTAATTTTAATTCTCCTCTTTAACCAACGTCCAAATGATATAACCTATTGTACAATAGTTCCTTCCATAGGATGACCAAATTCAGTTTATGCTATATTTAATATTCCTCAACTGTATGATTCAGTGTAATACGTTCTCTACAATAAATTATATTTTAACCAATAATGGTAATAATTAATCACCATTTTTTATATTGCAATGTGCACCAGAACATACAGTGACCGGCATAAATATTGCAACATATGGGAAATTTTTTTATTATTAAAATATTCCATTTTTTTTTTTTTGGGAGGGGATAACTTGTGCATAATTAGGAAACTCAAAATTTATTTTGACATACGTCACGTGACCACTCGCATGCAGGTGATTAAAAAAATATGCCATGGATTTCCCAAAGTGAGGTTAGATGACATGCTATCCAAAAAGAGTTATTTGAAAAAGTTTGCGTTAGAGATTCAATGGCGGACTGTGTGTATATTTTTGTGAAGATATTTAAAAAATGAATGAATTTTTTCAATATTGTTTAATTATTTACATATTCCATTTTTTCATTTTGCAATATTTATCTTTATTAAAATTATATACTTTTTTTTTTGTTTCTTGCATTAATTTCAAAACCGAGTCCAAACTGGTAATGCATGCTCCACCAGAGGTATTAGTAGATTTTGAAATTAGGAACAATAAATAACAGCAGGTAAAATAAAAATAGTAGTATTACTCATTTACCAGAAAATTAAAATATTTTACTACCATTATTTCGTTTTTTATTTCAAGCCTACCTTACTTATAAGGACAGAATGATATATGTGCTTAACAATTGTTGTTTTTACTGTAAGTTTTGTTTAAAGTTTTTTACTTAATAGTATTCTATCATTAGCTTAAAGTACTTATATTATCATTTACTTTTTTTGAGCTTTATAGAATTAAATATTTTATTTACCTTTTATTTATTTTCCTTGTTCCTAATTTCAAACTTACTTTAATACTTCAGTGCGCGTATGTATATTTATGAGTTTTAGTTTTAGACTACGATTTACACTTAAATGCAGAACAAAAGTGTTCTAAATTTTCATAAAGTAAGTTTATTAAGTGGTTTAAAATAAAAAAAATTTTATTTATTACTCTAGTACAGTCTTGCAACAACAACTGTCATACGGAAACGTACTTTTCAGTTTTCCTGTGTTAATTTGCAAAAATGACAAAATTGTTTTAGTATCAACCAGATTAGAAATACCATGTAGTGAGCTGCTAAAAACGAAAAATTGTAATATGTATTCATAATAAGATTTGATAATGTGTTTTTAACCAGCCTCAGAATTGAATTCTAAACATTTTTCAAAAATTTTTTGGATGTCATTCGTCAGCCTCACTTTTGAGGTTCACAGCTATTTTTTAAATTTATCGCGTACTGTAGTCACGTGATGTGTCAAAATAGATTTTGGGGTTCCTAGACATACACAACCTACCGCAAAAAAAGGTTAAGTATATTTTAATAATAAAAGAATTTCCTATATGTTGCAATATTTATGCCAGTCACTGTATATGATCAATATTATAATGTATGCAATTTCCTAACCATTACACATTATCTTGACAATTTCTTTTTTAATTTGTTCTCAAGACTTCAAATAAAATTCCATATTTAAGATTGGGCATTCCTGATATGATTTGTATCGTGTTTATAATTAATTTTACATTATTTTTTACTTATGAAATAATATAAATTATATAATAATAAATATAATATCCTATATTTATTTTTAGCTGAATCCTTTATTATTATTACCTAAATGAATCCATTTACGTAAATATAATCTAACATTTTGAAAATGTTATGACAGACACTATTATTATTTTTGCTAACAGAAATAAAATATTAATTAAAATAGAATATACCTTGAATATAATCGATTAATAAAAATTGACATAACAATATAAAGCTACTAGCCAAATCTATACAAGGGTTGATTTCAATAGATTATTGGGCTATAGGTACCGTCTAATGGGGTAATATAGGACAAAAATGCATTTTTGAATCTTGGCGGTTTTCCCATAATAAACAGTAAATATTTTATAGTAACCTGTAGTACAGATTCTATAGTACAGAAGCACCGCCAAGATTCAAAAACGCATGTTTGTTCCATATTGCCCTACTGTCCCATATTGCCCCATTCGACGGTACCATATGTAAATAAAGCTTTAAGTGTAAATAAGAAAATGTTTAACTATTTGATAAGTACATACTTATATCTAAAAGCGCGTTCTTCTTTCGCAAAATATACAATAAATAACTTTTACAAAAGATTTCATTGTCATTAATAATGTAATTCCAATCCCAATGCTATATTTTTCACCCTACTATCCTAAAATCGTTAAAATAATAAACCATTAGCTTTCATAAGTTTTTTTCTAATTATAAAAGCGATATTATCAAAAAGTGTATTCAACTCGCATATCTAAAAAACAAAGTATAACATCTCTTTATTAGAGAAAAGTGTTACGGTATTTTCTGAGCGGGATAACGTATTAATTCACTCCCTGTATTTTCGTCCAGAAACACTGTTTTTTCGCGGTATTAATTAAAGAAAAATTGACAGTTTTAAAAGTGAATTCTGCGGGATCGAGTACTGTGTGTATCTTGTGTGAGACTTTTGTTATTCGTGTCGAATACAGTTATTTTTAACTAGACTGATTCATCGTGTTTTGTTTCTTTTACGGCGTGACAAGTGCATTGCTTTTTCTGCATCCACCGATGTCAAAAACTCTTCGATTATTTTTGAATTTCGTTTAAAGTGTAATTGCTACACAACATGCGACTAGAAGAGCATATAGTAGATATAATAGCGTATTACATAATATATCTAATTTATTAGGATGGCTGCTAATACAAGATCAAAAAAAAGTAAAGGAACCGACGACTCCTGTCAGGGCGATGCAGCGATTGGCGATCGATCCCTGAACAGTAGTTACATTACCATCTCAAGTCGTTGCGAGCCCTCTAAATCCAATCCGGATGTTGACTTAGTTATGGACCTGCGTAATAAACTTGCAGCAGCGGAATTTAGTATTTCTGAACGCAGAGACGAAAATGAGAAAATCAAGCAAGAACTGCAATATGTATACGACAAATTGGACACCAAAGATATTGTAATAAAAAATCTGCATGTAACCGTCGCGAACCTCTCGTCCAGTCTCAAACAAACTTCACAAACACATTCTATTGCAATTCAATCGAGCTTTCCAAATCACGAACAATTTACACAAACAAATACTGTTCATTTCGTTGATAAAGCAATCCAAACGTCGTCGATATCTATTGTCAACAGCAAAATTGAAAATATTACTTCCCCCTCAAACTTAACCAATGTCCATCTCAAAGCTAGGGACGATGAAAAACCTAAACTATTACTACTGGGCGACAGCCATTTTAGAGGAATGTACGATATCGCTTCTTCAGTATTAACCGAGCGCTATCATATTGAGACATGGAATAAGCCGAATGCCAAATTTCAAGCTGTAGTCGATGACATATGGAATCTTACGAAATCGTTTACGAAAGAAGACTTTGTGATACTAATGGCTGGCACAAATGATGTTCTACGTGGTACTTCAGTGAAGAAAGAACTTTTAATAAATTTACTAAAAAGAGTCAGTCACACTAACTTGATCGTGTTTTCGATTCCCTATTGGAAAAAGAGAAACATATACAATAAATTCGTATACAATCTTAACTGTAAGATTTTTGATTGTATAAATCACCTAAACAAAACAAACAGCTACTGCCAACCCATTCAATACGTCGAGTGTAATGCGATTCTCAGTGCAGACGATTATACTACAAATGGTCTGCATATGAAGGGATCGGGAAAAGTCAAGCTGATGAAATATATTTCTGATAACATAGTTACTGATGATTCTCGGAGTTACTACATTAACACCAACAACTTAATAAAGATAAATCCCACTAACTACTGTGTAACTCTTTGTGACAGTTAGATCAATAATGATATTTCTGCGTACAACTGTTCCCAAAAGAAAAGTTTTAATACCCAAGCTACAGCTCCTAGTTCGATCGACTACATTGCTTTACCATCATCTCTTTCCTCGGTGGACAACACTCCCAGAATCGAATCAAATTTTCTAACTACATCAATAAACAATATCAATTCCTAGACGAGTGCAAAGTCTTACATTTAAACGTATGTAGTGTTCGCAACAAGATAGGGACACTAGAGGCGCTACTTCACGAATTAAGTTTACCCGATATAATCTGTTTGTCTGAACACTGGCCTACGCCGACGAGATGTCAGTTGTAGTTTTAAGTAATTATAAATTAGTGAATAGTTTTTGTAGAACTAGTATAAGAGGAGGTGGAGTTGCAATATACTCCAGGCTAGGTCTAGATTCAATATCCTCGAATTGTAGCGTTCAGGCAATTGAGGGTAGTTTTAAGTTTGTTTGTTCTAGTTTTCGATTAAATGATGTAAAATATGTTATTGTATGCGTATACAGAGCTCCGCATGCAAAATTGGACACTTTTTTTGATTATCTTTACGAAACTTGAGTGAGATGTACGATCATTGCGCATTCTATTGTTGTCTGCGGCCGATTTCAATATTGATCTTGCGAAGTACCGGTGACGGCTGCCGTAACACTTGTTAATTTATTCGCGTGCTTCAACCATGGCGCCTTATGTCACGGGAAAGTACGCGCGTTACAAGTAATTCTGATACGTTAATAGATAAATATTTTGCTGATGTAAACGGCTCATATGTGTGTTCTGTTCGGTGATGCATTTTTCTTCCGATCATAAATACCGTTCTTCTTCGTTTTTGATTTTGGGCATCAGACCTTCGGAAAGGGTTTGTGTTATAGCGGTAGTTTTTCCACATCGGCTATCAGGCATTTTCAGTCGGGCATATCGCGTGAGGATGGTCCAACGTTTATTCGCGATTCCGGAGATGCCGACTGCATTTTTCATTGCTTTTATCAAACTTTTTTATATCATTTTCAATTAAACTTTCCTCTCAAAAACACAAAGTGAGGAGCCAATAGGCGAGTTGTGTGTTTGGTATACCATGAGTTGAGAGCAATGGTTCAAGAGGTAAGACGTCTATATTCATTGTACAGGTCCAGCAGTGATCCGACAATACTGGCAACAATACAAACAACAGAAACAAGCTTACAAAGAAGGCGTTGACAGTAGGAAGCGTGGATTACTATGACGCGTTAATTTTAAATTCTGAAAATAGAACCAAAACATCTTGGCGTATCATCAACGATTCCAGTCAAATTAGGTAAGCGAGTGCTTCCTTAGCGACCGTTTCTGTTCGGGATGCTAGCGGTAATATTGTATCGGATCCGGGAAAAGTCGTGTAGACTTGTTCGGGTGCTCATTTATCCAATACATATGCAGAATCATTTAAACAGCAGAAAGATTTGTGTCTACTGGGCCATCCGCCGAGTAGTAGCTTCTATTTTAATACCAACGCGATGTTCATGAAATCGGCCGTATCATGAATGACGTTGCCTCGAAGCAATCTGCGGGCATCGACGATATTCCCTGTTCTGTCTATAAAGTCGGTCACAAAATGGATAGCGAACCTCTAATATATGCAATAAAACGCCTGCCTATCTCAGGGAGTTTTTCCACGTGATTTGAAGCACACTAAAACATAATATTTATCCATAAGAAAAAATGATACTACACTTATTATAACTATCGTCCGATCGTTTACCATCGTATTCGCGAAAATATATGAAAAATTATTAACAATCACTTGTCAACTACCTTTCACCATTACAATTTGATATCACCGACACAGTTTGGTTTTTATCGCGGGGAAATCCACTACCGACGCGATATATTCGGCTTTGGATCGCATATATCATGAATTGGATATAAGACAAAACGTTAGTTTTTATTTTTTGATATGTCCAAAGCTTGGACGTTATTTCCCACTCTGTTCTGCTTCAAAAATTATCGCGCATCGGCATTCGGGGCGTGGCACACGATCTCTTTAAGCAATACCTGACCGATCGCAGAACAACCGTTTGTTTGAGGGGTAATGCACACAACACCGTTAGGTCATTCTATCTCCAAAGAATTAGTGTTGCCGCGGTGTTCCTCAAGGGTCGGTGTTGGGACCAACAATGTTTCTTATTTATGTCAACAATCTCTCCGTTACTGTTCGACCGGATATTTTGTCCCAATTTGCTGACGATACAAGCTGCGTAGTTGCCGATTCGTCCATATTGGGGCTTTCAAGTTCTATGAACGAGGTTGTTTCCAACATGGTGAAGTACTGCGAGGACAATTATTTAACCTTGAATTACGAAAAGACCAGTCTGATACGTTTCCGTACTATTACCAACGACCACCTTAGCACATATGTTCGAATAAACGGAAAATCCATACCGGAACTCCCCAACTGCAATTTTTTGGGTTTGACAGTCGATTTCACACTTAAAATATAGAGAGCACTGCGCAAGTATTGAAAAAAAACTTTCCTCCTGCACTTTACGGCGTTAGAGTTTACGTGGGTGCGTCAAACGCTATGTTCTCTAAATCATTTTATTACGCCTATGTTGAGTCGCGCGTCTTCGATATTGTTAATTTTTGGGTTCGTCCCCGGATGTCACCAGGCTGTTTCTTCTTTCAAAAAAAAAATGTGTTAGCATGTATGGTTGGGGCAAGTACACGGACATCATGTCGACCTATATTTAAACAACTAAGAATATTGCTCTAGCGTCGTTATATATATATTTGAAATACTGTTGTTTAAAAAAACACAGTGCTCTATTCATTAGAAACAGCGATTTTTCGTGAGAGCATGCCGACAAGGAATCGCAACGATTATCTATACTTACCATCGTACTCACCTCTACAAAACAAGTCCCAGATATAGGGCAAATAATTTTCTACAATCGTTTGCCTCAAACAATAAAAGAATGTCCTTCTCTCTCGAGATTTAAAAAGCGAATTGATGTCCTATCTGGAAAACTAATTTATTTATTTCCGTCGGTGAGTACCTAAATCGCTAGTTGCCTTATGTAGCCATCTTTTAATTAATTAATCAGTTTCATATATCTTTTATATTGTGACTTATTTTATGTTATTTTATTTATACATGTTGTTAGTATTTATTTCTTTATATATATATATATTTTTGTGATGTATTATACACTCTGTTCTTTTGTATTTTGTGACACTGTCAATGTTCCCGCGGAATTCATGGCAATATATACATTATTATTATTATTATTATTATTATTATTAAACTAATTTTTACCGCTCGATTTCCTCGATTTCAGATTGTACCTGCCCAACCGAAGTTGTTCGGATCAACTGTCCCTATATCTGGGACCGGAATCCAAAATAGATGCCGCAATAGACGCTGCCGCCACAACGGTTCAAAGGTTAAAAAGCGGTGGCGTTAGTGTACCAGCTTATGTCGCTCGTACCCTAGAACCTGTTCATCTGTCCAGGAACGAGGCTGATCCGAGATTTCCGGACGCCCTCGGTAGTGAGGTAAGCCGATTTACTGTCGACCCGTTGAATATTATTTATGTTGAGGCCGTAAAACTCTCTGGTGTTTGGGCGATCCCCGACCCATGCAAAAAAGCTGCTCGTCAATAATTCCACACCACGCTCATATGTTACAGCATATATGTAAAACGTAAAAACGTACGGACACATGGAGCAGAAAAAAATGTGTTAAAAGATTTATTTAGACAAGAATAAATTGGTGTGTCAGAATGTGCAAAAAATGGGTAAATAATAAATAATGCTTTTGTAAGTAATTGATCTTAAATGCAATATATACTTACATATATATACAAAAATGGTATTAACCACCAATACTATTTTCACAAAAACAAAAACCCCTTTAGAAAAGAAGGATGGATCAGAAATAGTTTATAAGATCCCTTGCAATGACTGCAATTTAGTCTATATAGGTCAAACATCACGCACTTTACATTCACGCATAATATCTCATAAGAGTGATTGTAGAAATAAAAATAAAACACTTTCATCGGCACTTACTCAGCATCAACAAACAACTAAACATAATATTAATTATGAAGATGCAAAAATCATGGATTTCGAACAGAACTACAACAAACGTCTTTTTTTAGAAATGTACCACATTCAAACTAATAGTAATTCTATGAATAAAAAAACTGATACCTCAAACTTAAGTAATATATATTCTCACCTAATTAATATGAAATCTTAAACAAATTAGTTTCAGTAAACAATTTCTGTCCTTGCTTTTTGTATCCGCATAAAGGTTTTTGGTCGTTCTTCCTTCTCTCTACACATCTTAGAACAACAAAAATTGAAAATAACATTTGCGAAGTATTTCGGTCTGGTTTTAGTTCGTCTCTTGTTTGTGTCTTTTGTCGTATACTTTATATGTTAATTGCATTTTAAAAATTTTAACTTCAAATTTCTTTTTTAATTTCATTTACGATAGTTTCTAAAAAGTATTACTAGTAACACAACATTGTTAAACGTTTCACAATTAACACAAAAAAAAGAATATCTAACTTTTGAAAGGACGACGATAAAATAAGAAATGGGCCAACCTATAAAAAAAACTTAACTAATTATGTAAGTTATAACTTAATTTTATTTTCATATTTATACAATCATTATTTCAACAAATTTTATCATGTAGAATTCTTATAGCCCTGAAGAAGTCAATAAAAAGGAATTGACGAAAGCTTGGATAAATTAAAAATGAGTTTTTGAATATTTTTCCGCTCCTAGACTGCAACCCACTACAATTCCTACAGACTATATATATATATTGCTATTTTTCCTCTAGGCCTGTACCATATACTTTACTTTTACTCGTGGACGAATTAATAAAGGCCTATTTGACTTGTATTTAAATTTTATTCTAATTTCCATACATGTTACATGTTCGGCGAATTTTGCCTTCCTCAATGGAATAAAATTACATGAGTGAAATATTTACAAGTTAGTTATGTCATGACCCTACATTGAAATTTATTATTCAAATTTATGCTCGAAAAGGCAACATTGTTTAGTCAAAGTTAAAATAAAATATACACATACGCTTTTTCTATAATATTAAATCCATTCTACTTTAAATATACAAACACAGAGGTTCAATTTAAATGTTTATTGTAAATAAGTTAAGTATTGCAAATGTTTCGCAAATTTAATAATAGAAAAAAAAACAATTTAAAACTAATTAACAAATGTAACTAAAAATGAAATTTTTCCTCTCTGTTTAGAATAATGTTTTAGGTAAGCTTCACGTAACAACTTACTATGTTAAGATATCGTTCATACTAATTATTATATTGTAGTTTCTGAGGAACGCAGTATATATATATTGCCGAAACGTAAAAAATGTGGTTTTAATTTAAAATCAATTTGTCCACGTCACTAATACCAAGAAAATGAATTAAGTTTTTTCTATTATATATATATACACACAAAAAATAATTCCTCAATTCAAATATAATTGCATCACATTGAATATAACATAACTTCCTATATAAGCAAGATGATGTGTTTATATTGAGAATAAAATTTGTTCAGTTTTCCAAACCCATGAACTTGTTAGACGAAACAATTTTTTTAGTTCAAATGTAATCAATATACTAAAATCATTGTGAACATATAATATTTTCACCACAAAAATAATTATTTTAGATTTGAGTAAATAGATTTTCTCAACTGGAACTATCATATTTATTGCCTTAATAATTTATGTACATTTGGATAGAAGTAATATAAAAGTATTATTTGGAAGTAGTCGCATTATTTGCTTCCAAAATATAAGTATATTGAACTGATAATACTTACCTGCTTAATCTAAGCATTTCTACTATTCAAGAGTAATAATTATCTACTAATTTTGTCTCTGTAACACCAAAAAATCTCGGTAGGGGAAAATTAAGAAATAAAGAAATATGTAATTAAATAAATTTACTGTCATACTTTATAGTTTTACAATGTCTGGGAGAAGGTACCGTATCGGGGTGCCCCAAGAGTGCGCACGGGATATTGTTGCGTAGAGGTATAGATGTTATGCGTATCCGTCGTTGCGACTGGTGTTCTCGGGATACTTCCCACTTAATGCCCGAGGCTGGTATCTAATCGGCGTTGGTTACTGATATAATTTCAATCAGTATAATAATTTTCTGGTATTACCTACTGAAAACTAATAACTAGTAAATACCTACATATGTTTGTTAATGTACACACCTGCCATGTTCATATATTATCGACACAATGGTGCTGACTCTAAGTATTATTTCAATGTTTTTTAAACCAGTAATCCTTTAATATTAGATAACACGTACGCACTTACCTTCGAATATTTTAATGGTAGCATCTGTGCATTAGCCTCATTCCACCCCATTCTGTAAGTAGCTGTAAAACGACTGGGGTATCCATTTAGGTTTACTTACATTCACAACCAACAACACTGTTCGCTGGTCAATCAAAAAGTGACGCCAAGTAAAGCGTATATATATGCAAAACCCCCTAAACGCTCCTAAAAAAGATAAGTTTTAGTGCAATAAATGGTGGGGTAAAATTCGTTTGAAATGTTTCAATATTATGGTAATTTAAATTTTATATTTCATGTTTTCAGTACAAAACATTTAATAATTTTATATAGTAATTCATTATACCAAACGTGTAAGTAAGGGATTTTATTTTGAATCTAAACACTTTCTCACTATGATTGCATAGATTTATTCCTTACAACAAAAACAATGTTCATTTGGAGGAAGTATGCTTCATTGCAAATATTTATACTATTTGTTCTAAGAGTATATTGTGTTTTCAGAGAATTTATTCTTATGTTCTAACCAACAAGATTTAGTTCATTTAAATATATATTAAGCTTTGATTTCTGAATAAATAAAAATATTCAGATTGATAATAGATTTTTTTGTGTGTATATAGTAGTGATGTAACGAATATTCGCATTCGCATTCGCAAAAAAAATGCGAATATTGCGAATATCAAATTATCCATTTTAACAGGTAACTTTCACCTGTTAAAATGGATAATTTGGAAAAAAAAAAACTAATATTCAAATTCATTGAAATCCTAAAACAACCTTTTGAGCACAAATTTGCAGTTTACATTATAATAACCATCAATAACCTCAAAACTAAACTTGAATTGACAAGAATAAGACGTAAAAAGTCGAAACGATTCGGTTGTACTTGGCTAGTTTCGCGGCGGTGATGGAGAAATTTAATTCTCTGCGTGTGTTTAATGCAAGTGTTCGTATAGTTGTAAACAGAAAACTGATAGATGACGCTAGTAAAGTTAAAAATGCGAATGCGAATATTAAGCATTCGCATTCGCATTCGGGAATGTCTAGTGCACATATTCGCATTCGCGAATGTGTAAAATCACGTATTCGTTACATCACTAGTATATACAAACAAAAAACGCGAAAACAACCTTAACTAGGTTATTTCTGAATATCAGGGTAGGCGGACAAGTGCGACAAATACTACTCTTTAATCTTTATTTTATTCGATCTTCAGGACAACTAACAGTGAAAACATTTATTACCTTTAACTATGCGAATCATGCTTACAAGATTTTGAGGTTAAGTCTAAACTATACGTTACAAACATAAATGATGAAGCCAATCATACACATACATTACTATTAATTTAACTCAGATTATAAAATTGATTACTTGAACATTTAATTAATAGTTAATGTATTTCATTGTTCCTGAAGATTTTTTTGAGTAATTTTTATTTTATTCTAGTGGAATTCAAAATTTCAGAAATTTTATCCTAGTTAAGTTTAAATAAACTTGTTAAATATTCGTTTTAGAATTTTTGATTATTTATGTTGCTTTTTTATCTTATTTATAAAGCTGTGGTAAAATACCTGACTGAAATTTTTCAGTGCAATGCTGCTATCTGATGCTTCAAAAAATAATAATTATTTTTTGTTGGAAATGTGGCTGATTCATAAATTCTCTTCCCCAAACTACAATTATAGTTTCCTCTACACATTTGTGGCTATTAGTACGGTAAAAGCATGTTATGAAAGTAATATATGGTGTTCAAAAAAATGTCCAGGAACACGAAATATTAAAGACAAGGTAACAACTAACGTTAATATTAATAATTCATCTAGTACTTAATATTCTTTATTTAAAAACTACAAATTTTTAGCAAATAAATTAACAGAAAAATAACAAATCCACAATCTTCAAATTAAGCATCCTACTCAATAAGTGAAAAGTTTGTTTTGTTCTTAGTATTTTTCAAACCATTTTTAATAAGTAAGGTAAAGTCAGGTAAGTGTGTAGTAAAAATTGCATAGTGTGAAGAAAATGTAACACTGTTCACATAATAACATTTTGATAAATTTTACACATAGAAGTACGTATTATATGCCCAGTTGTAAGCCTTCAATAGATATGCCTTTTATAATTATCAACGGTTTACTAGAAAAAAAAAGAAATTTTAACACTGTCAATTACTACACACTTACCCAGCACCATGGGGCAAGTGTTGTAATCGTTCCGCATTTTTATATTTAATAGCATTATCCTTTAGTTCGGCCAAGAGTGTAATACTATACTGATGCCTTTTTAATAAAGGTATGATAAAATTTACAAGATTATCTAAGGTGATTACACGTTAGCAGATGTGAATTTTTATTTGTAAAACCAGTATAAGGTTCAGTACATTAGTAATATAACAGAGGACATCCTTATTTTAATTTTAAAAATAAATATAGCCAATCTACATACTTGCCCCGGTTACACACTTACCTAACTTTACCTTACTTAAAAAAAACATTGGAATCATTTCCGAGCACCTGAGGCCACCTGCTATACTTGCCGCGGTAGATTGTAACTGTGCCGACGGCCATGGTACACTAATGGCTGTCCCTGCTTTACAATCATTTTAAAAGGTGCTCCTTTGAATCGTCTAGTTGCTTTCTCCGCCTACAATTAGTAAAAATGATGACCCATTGTCAAGTGAAAAGACCGAAGTTCCTATGAAAATATTGAAAATATTGAAAAGCCCAAATGACCCCATCTATTTAGTGGAGTACTTCTTGGTCCACAAGTATAAGTTGCAGCATAGTAGCACAAGTAAAATTGTTTGTTGCGTTAGTATTATAGTTATTCATAAATAAATAAACATTCCAACTAATTCTCATAGTTGATCAACAAACCTTCTTCATAATTCAACAGAGGAATAAAAGTTGAAAAGAAATGAGATTTGAATTTTAAACAAAAAAAAATTCATTAACCACAATGTGTACGAACACAAGCATTTATTTCGTTCAAAAACAACAAAAAAAAACTTTGTTCGGGTCGTATGTCCTTGATAAAAAATACACACATCACCATAACTTGAGTACTATCGCGATTTCCATATTTTCCTTTCTCCTCACCAGCACGTCCAGCAAAATTTATGTGTTTATATTTATTTATATTGTGGTGCTACACACAACTGGATCGCATAAATCTAAATAGATGTCAGACAGAAAAGGATTTGCAGGGAGATGTATTTCATATTTAATCTAGACGTGGTTGGGTTTTGTAATAAATCTACCCAAATATCCTTTTATTACAACAGTGCGTATTATTCATGACTAGTGTTATTTACGACACATCATTTCAAATCCTTTTTGCAACTTAATAATTTATTAAATGCTAATATCATTGCTTTATAATATCCCTCTATTTCTAAAAAAATATATTTCCACCGCAGAAATTAAACTATTCATTGATTGTGTTGGCGGACCTCTTTAAAACCGTTATGCAACTCGTGGTTGCATTCAAACGCGATTGTCTTAACATATTATGCAAATATAATAATGTGCAGTCTTCGTTTGTTTGCCCAAACTCGCGCAAACACATACATGTTTGCCGGATTGTGTTGAATCTACGCACCATCTCCAGTACCAGACAACATACTCTATTGATCTGTTTATAAAATTAGCGGATTGCCCAACATTTGATGATGTTATTGTTTACTTTAGTAAAAAGCGTGCGCGCGATATGCAGAGATAATATTTATTATGTTGATGCACGCGTGCGTCTCTGGCAATTAACTCTGCCGCAGCTATTTTTCTTTCGTGCCAGTTATACAGTGCATTGAAATGATACCTAATCACAACCTTCCAATATTTATTCACAAGTTTCGCTCATAATTCGGTAACAGTCGCTATACGAAGTAATAAAATTTTGCAAAACATTGTCTCCCTAAAATTGTTTTTATTAAATTTTTACGTCAGGTTATCTTGGGTAAATATTTTACCACTCTATTGTTAATTCCGTACACATGACTATATCGTGTTTACGTAAATTTTTAGGAAAGATGCTTTGTAAATATTGCGCAAGCGCTATCATAGTTGTTAGACCTAAATAGCGTAACTTGGAGAGTAGCAAAGTATAAAAAAGTGATAGACTTGACTCTTTCACATAGAAATGGTAAAATTTATACAAATTGGTTCATAAAACCTACACGAAGGAATAGATACCTCAATTATTTTTCAAATACATCGATTCAATATAAACGTAGTACAATAAATAATTTAGTAGATCGTTGTAATAATTTCTCAGAAGGAGTAGAACAAAAAGTAATTTAGAAACGATATGCATTTTATTAAAAAAAAAATAACTATCCCATATAATTTATTAATGAAACTAGCCAAAAAAAGCATTAACATATTTAAAACATCGAAATAAACAAATAAAAACATTCAAAATATAGACACGCCTAAATGTAATGAAAACAAAACATTTTATTACAGTTAAAACAAAGTATAGCAGATAAACAAACACATGTTATATATAATAAAATTTATTGCAACAACTGCCCAAATATCAGTGGGCCCAATGTCGACCCTTGCCCAACACCATATTCCAAGGGATATTCATCAGACCTCACTCTCCCGGCAGACAAAAACAACCTGCGTTGGGTGAAGAATGAAATCACCAGTCGAAGCGGTACACCTATGATACCAATAGCATAGAACTTCCGTTCGATATATTTAGGATCCAGCGAGTCGAAAGCCTTAGACAGGTCGAAAAAAACCCAAAAACATACATTTCCCTGTCCAGTTCTCTATGTGCAATGAGTTGCTTTTTTAATGTCATGCGCTACGGAGCAGATATCAAAACTTTTTCCTTCTGGGAGTGGCTTATACGTTCGGCCGAGAATCTAAATATTTTCGTCCCTAAAATAATAATCAAAATTTTTAGATTGAAGATGAAGTAAATAACATTTGGATATGTATTAGAAACGTTTGTACTTCATGGAGTCATTATTTGAGTCATGCTTTGGTTGATTTAATAAATTTGGTGATTAATACTACCAATAGTTCATCAGTTCAAAACTTCTATAAAAGAAAAGAAAGCTGATAATATCCTATACAATGAAAACGGTATGGCAGCGCACATATTTATTTATTTTATAATTTTCATTGAATGCATATACATTTTAGTTAAATATAACATCCATCGTAAAAACAATCCATCGAATTCCTATTTGTTTCTAAAATTCTAAAAAGGGATTCGGTGAACAGGTCATGAAAAATAGGTAAAGATTTGCCAGTTTAGCTAAGAGTTATTATTTTCACTCAGGGTTTATTAAAAAAAAATACAGCATCTAACGCTGTCTAACTATATAATACTCGGTATATAGAAAACCAAGTACACAAAATATAAATAATCAGACAATATTTTGAACTATTACAAAGAGAACTACACAACTGGATAGACCTACAAAGAAAATTATTGTTAGTATAAATAAAAAACTATAACGATCTCTAATAAAAAGTTTTTCCAAAGATCGTGTGTCAAGTTAAGATAGGTTCGAAGTTTCGGTATCGTATAGGTAGTATTTTTTTTACTCAAATTAAACGTTAAGAGAAGCTGACAATATTTCCTATTCGGGTAATGAAGCGACACACTCAACAATTTTCTTCACCTTCTATGCAAAAAAAAAACTTTGACACAACAAATTTTGAACAATGGATAATTTACATTAGATGCATTTTTAAATACATTATTGATATAGAAATCCGTAAAATCTGTTATTTATAAAATAGAGGATCACCTCATTTCCTATTGAAAAAAAACAGAAATTAATCTTTCTATTTCAAGGAAATACAGTGAAAATAATAACGGTAGCTGTAAATACAGATAACATAAATAAACATTCAGAAATACAATCAAGCAATTAATATCATCAATTTCTCCTCCTGTATGTATCTCTACTATATGCGATATGTTTTATGCCTCCATAACACTTTAAGCATATCGATATAGGTAACAAAACATACTTTCGTCAGAAAATAGAAAATACGTTACCAATTAGGATTCAATCCGTAGGCATCGAAACCTTTCCTAACTTAACCGTTCGTATAAGCTAGCAGTGACCGTGAGCACGTTTGAAATTATGATGTTATTTTAGGACAAAAGTCTCCACTTGAAAATGTATAGAATACGTATAGATGTAAGAAAGAAGGTCTATCGGCGGTAATTAAGAGCACTCCGGGTATAAGTCACTCCCATAAGGAAGAAAGTTTTGATATCGCCTCCCCAGGCCATGACATGAATTTTGAGACCCACTGTACATAAATGCTCCATAAATTCAAAGCTTGCAGACAACCCATGCTGCCCCGTGTACAAAATTTTATGTTTGTTTATGAAGTCCAATATCTGGTCACAAAAAACTTTTTCATAGATTCTTGAGAATATGCTCAAGACCGATATAGGGCGATGTTGGTCTATGGTTACATCATTCTGTTTCTTTGGCACAGCTTATTGACTTATATAGTATAAGGAGAATTAGATGGTTTTGAAATGATTATAGTATTCTTTTTACAACATCGAGCTGGCTAGTCGGCTACTTTAATAATGAAAAAAAACAATTTTCATTTTCAGATCGTGACTCAACTATAATAACAGTCTGCCTTAATTGACAGTTAAATAATAAACCGGTGCGAATCACTGATACGGAACCGTTACCCATTTTATCTTATCAAATCTAATTAGACCCTTCCACGTTACTAAACAAGAGGTTAATGCCTTCGCACGTTCCAATTTATCTACCTACAGGACCCAATATTCGACTCACGCCGCGTTCGCTACGACCACATTTTAACGAAGCCTTGATTCAGGATACGCAGGCGACCGCGAACTTACGTAACACATCCACATACCGAAGCTGCTGTGTCCCAGTGTTCCTGTTCAAGGTTGAGTGAGTTCGGTAACGGTTTCATCCACAATAAGAACAGCGTTGACCTTCGGCACCCGCCCGTCTTATAATATACCCGTCACGCTCCGGTTCGCCCTTAACTCGAACTCGGTTAACCTCACCACCCAAGGCGCTAGGCGGGAGATGTCGAAAAGTTTGCCGTTCCGATGGATGTAAGGACACAGGAGGCGTTCTCCTCCTTCGATAACGCATGTAAAGCTTCGTGGAGACGTGCGTCAATCGTTCGTAGAATCCTTGAAGGTTACGTAGGCGGACGATGTTAAGAAAATCATCTCCTACGATATTTCTAAAAGACCAATGTCTCATTATAAATTAATTCGTCTCCTACGTCTTTCATTGATGGGAATGACATCAACGTGACAGGGATAAGGAAAATTCCAAGAAATTGTGACGTAAAGAATCCGAAATTCCTTCAACATGATAAAGGATGATGTAATGCAACATTAAAACATATTGAGACCAATTCTGTTACAGGTTAAGAGCCTGTTAACAGATTGAATAATTCCAACAGGTATTCTGTATGATAATTGCCATATTAATTTTTAACAAGTAGCTGTTAAATTTATTCATGAAGGGTGGTAATTTTTTTTTTGGTGCCTTTAAAAGTTAACGAATACCGTTACCAAAAGAAAGAAATGGCAACTGATGCGTAATATTTTTCTGTATTATAATACACTAGATAGAATTGAAAATACATAATTATTTAAGACAAAAAAACGACTATTTTGAGCTGGATTTCTTGATTTCTTGTATATAGCATAATTCGTTCTGGTACGTCTTAACTTAAACTTTATCTTATTTACGGCTATTTGCACCGGTTATACTTAAGTTTAACTTATGCCCATATTTATAGTTCGTGCTTGAGATGTTGCATCTGCTCAAGCACGAGTAGCCGACTCGTGAGCGTTTTATAAACCAATCTCAAGCTTAGATTGCTGCTCAAGCAGGTAGAAATGAGATCTTGGCCCTGAGGTAGCGTTTGGGGTGACTTGAGCAGCTGTTTGACATAAAACACACCTATTTACAAGTTTATTTACATGAAGCTTAACCCAACTTTATTCTTGAAAGACTTCAAAAATTCAATAACTGGTTTATTTATTTTTGCTGTTATTAATTTGCTTACGTTTTTATGCTACTTCTAATTTTCAGGTTGTATCTGGTGATTTACGTGGTATTAGTCAATTGACAATAAGTTTTATCATTGAAAAAGTCTCAATATCAATCGCAGAACATTTGGGGATGTTTGTTAAATTCCCACATACATCGCAAGGTTTTTGTTCCAATACTGTTTTGGGTTGAATAGATTGCACACATATAAAAATAACAAATCCAGGTGGTGATAATGGGGAAGTGTTCCGTAATAGGAGAGGTTTTTTTTCTTTAAATGTACAGATATGTTAAAAAAATAAGTAAATGCATATATTAAACATCAGATGTTATACTATGTAAATGCTATATTTAAAACAAACAGAAATATAAGTTTGATATCTTGTAGGTAGTTTCAGTGCCAAGCAGGGAAAGGTATATTATATATAGTTGTCCGACATCCAGGTTCAAATCATGACGTTATATTTAACCGTAGTATTTACAATCATTGGCAAGATGATTGGGAAAGAGAAACACTATTGCCTGAAAATAACTTACACATTATATTTTCTTGTTAGATATGAAAGCAGTACATACCACTGATTGGCAGCTTATCACAGATGTCTTTGGCTATCTCCTCCAAAATGTTTTTTGGCTTGGCTGTATTTTCTGTAGAATAATATAAATTTTAAAGGTGACTATATTAATTACAGGTACATATGTTATGTTATGTATTATTGTATTCTCTCTTTATTACTTTACAATTACCCTGTTAATTTAAGTTGTTTAACTTTTAATAAACTCCATATAATATACTACGATGTAATTGTAAAGCAACCTTATCTGTGTTTCTACTTCACCAAAGAAAATACTAAAGCTGATGCATGCGTTACCACATGCAGTTCTTGGGTAAGTAATAATATCCGTATCCAGTGAAAAACTAAGTTGCCTGCAGAAAATAAGGTTGTTTTATGAAAAAGACACAAACGTAAGGGAAGCATTACTTGTTCTCCGATTGATATGGTTGTAACTCTTTAATAGTGTGACAAAAAAGGAATAAAATAAATTGGAAATTGTTTTCTACCAGTGTGGTTTTTCATTCAACAACCTACGTGCAAGAAAAATTCCTTTTTTCAAATAGTGCAGTGCTACCCCAAAAAACACACAAAGCTATCTTCCATATGCAGTGCAGCATTTTCCATCATTTCCAACACTGGGTCAAGCTGCAGTTTCTTCTCTGGTGGACCACCACCAGTAGGTAGCATGCTGACGCCGTGCTGTTGTTTCCTTCCGTTTTCTAAAGAATATTAAATATTACTTTCACACTAACATATTCTTATATAAATAGTTAGGTACCTTTGCTTCAAGTTACACCATAATTTCCTTAGCTCCGCCACATTTCTTTTAATATTGACCTCAGGCTGGGCATTATAAACTGTTGCTATCTCTTCTCAAGCTTTGTTTTTTTCGGTCAATGTGGCCCCATCTGTCCTTATATTTTCCACTACATCATTTTCTCTCACCAGACAAGCCAAAAGCATTTTTTCTTTCTCGAAGGTTCGATTAAAAAAGGGGGTTGTTGCGGTAAAGCAACTCTGAACCACCCGAAAAAAAGCGGGAAAGCACTTTCAGGATACGCATTTCTTAAAATTCCCCAAAAGTACGCGCTCAAGTCCGGCCTCTCACGAGATTACCCGAAGTTTGGTTTATAAAACACAACGCTTGCTTGAGCAGATATTCACGTTAAATTCGACTTACGTAAGCGCTACTTGAGCAGCGGCTTGAGCACGAACTATAAATATGGCCATTAAGACTTAAGTAGATCTTAAACTATAATTTCGTTTGGCACCGCTGTTTAAGGACCAGTTAAGTGTTATTCAAAATAAGCCGAAGACTTATTTTATAAGCCCGGCTTAAGGTCCAGTTAACCTCACTTTTAGTTTCAAATGACAAGTATTGCGGCAACTGAAAGAAGACTTTTATTTGTTGTATTACGGTGTTTTCGAGGTGTTTTATTTATTGTTGTGGGGATATTTATTATTTGTACATTTTTGAAACAAAATTGCACGTAATATCTTAATAAATGACATAATGTTTGAAGATGATGATGAATTGGACGAGTTAAATATAATTTTTTGTGGTATACCTAGACAAGTAAATGAAACGGCAGAATATTTTCACAAGTTTGACGAACTTACATTTTTCCGGCGATTTAGGGTAACCAAATGTACAGCATTATTTATACTAAACCTGATTGAAGCTGAAATTGAATATCATTGATGTGTGAGTAGGTATAAAAAATAATTTTAAGTTTACTATGTAACCTAAGACGAAATAACCATTCCTATGACCACGAATGCATACAGTTTGTTATGTTTTATCTAATTAATCAACAAATTCAAACAAACAAATATCAGCAATAATACTGTTGCTTTTATGAATCAGCTGTTAATATTCCTGAGGGGTCTCACCTTTCATGTATTGGAGATTTTGGCGGTACCCATTTGTCTTCAGTCACGAGGCATACTAACTAGGAGAGTTGCTAGGACTTTGGCTCGTCTAACAACGCAACACAAAACCACACAAAATACAACAATAATGGAAACTCGAAAACTCGTATCAAGAATTAAAAGTCAACATGCTCCTTCTTTCTGTGTTTCTGTCAAAAACTGTTCGTTACCTTAGTTACAAGTTACTTGCATACTGCCTGACACTGTTGCCATCCTTTTTCAATACTTAGCTAAGCTTTATTCCTAGTTTCGACGATACAAAACATATTCACCTTAAGCTGAGCCTCTACTTAACTAAGTTTATTAGCGAAAACTGGTGCAAATAGTCGTTAGACTAACAAAATAATTATTAGAGTATTTTTAATCACTTATGCTTTGTGTGTGGTGAAGTACAGACTTATATCGAGTCGCTCCGTAAATTAGATCCAATATTTGGATGTTTACCAGTGATTCAATACAATAGTACAGCAAAACAGCGAGTGTAGGATTAGAGATTATTTTAATTCCTAGTCAACGGTAAAGATATAAATATTGAAGCACTTTACCATCGCTGCAAAAGTATGTTAGATAAATAATAAAGTAGGCCAGAATTGTGTCGTATAGCTTGAAGATAGCTAATCGATAGGCAAGCGGACAAGACGCGGTTAGACGCGGCTAGCGATCGAGGCGGGCTGGGTCTGAATTAAGTAAGGCTTTAGTACACCGCACGATCGACGCTAAGTCATTGTCCTGTCTTGATCGGGACAAATAAACGCTGATAAGAAACGCATAAATGAGGAAACAGGGGAAAATAAAGCCGAGAACATATTTAGTAAAAGTAGAAACAAATATTAAGATCGCTCAAACAAAGAAAGGCAGAAGAGGAAAGGAATAAGAGGAAAGAAAGGAGTACAAACCCAGGAAATAATGAAGGAAAGGAAGAACCACAAATTATGAAAGAATTGGAGAGAATGATGAAACAGATAATTGAAGACTTGAGACTAGAAGAATAAAAGAGCTAAAAGAAGAAATAACGAAATAAAAGGGAACAAACACGAATGAAGCAGGAAAAAAGGAGAGTGGGAGGTGGAAAGAACTCGATTAGAGAAAATAATCGAGAAATTAGAAAATAAACAGGAAAACGACGGGAAACATAAGAGAAGATACAATATAATAAAAGGGATAGGGTATACGTGAAAAGCTAGGGAAGAGGCAGTTCTTATGAGGCGAACTACAAGTAAACACCAAAGGAAAAAGCTGACATAATAAAGCAAGATCAAGAATTTCAATTAATATAACCAGAACTGGAAACATTCGAAACAAAATAGGGAATAATGAAAGCAAAAAGTAAATTGAAAAAATACATTGATAACGATTTAACAGGAAAGGAAAGATTCACCCAGAAACAATTAAGAAGCATCGCTAGGAAAAACGAATTAAAGGAAGCATGGTAAAAGTAAGGTAGAACAAAATTGTAATTAACGGAGAAATCTACGAATGGGTTAAGGAGGCAATAGGACTAAAAGCAAAAAACTAGTAAAAGAAACGGAACAGGACATTGACAGAAAATCGGATCACCAGAAAGGACAAGAGCTTAAACAAATTAGACGAAATAATACGGCAAAGGAAAAGAAAACGAAACGGAATTATTGGATACGAGGAAATAAGAGCGAACAATAAGATATAGCAAGAGAGAAGAAAGTGGAGACATGGAATAAACAGGAGACAGTAAGAAGAAATATATTGCGAAACCACACAGAACTCAGTGGAAGAAAATTTTGAAGAAAATTGAAGAAACATATTGATAAAATATTTTTTTATTAATATATTTAATCAAAATTAAGATAATTTACCTGTTAAATTACTCTAAAATTGTCGTAAAAAGTAATAGGTACTGGACCCTTTCCTTAAATTTTATATCAATACATCTAAACTAGTTCAAAAAACTTTTACTGCACTAAAAACTATTTTTATAAATTGATACTTCTTCGATTCTCCCACTCGTTCTTTATTGTGTGATGTTTTATACTCTACTTAGATTTAAAAAAGCATCAACTCCCAGGTTTAAAAAATTCAAATCTGCTGTACACGACTTACTTATGGGTTGTCTAGACTTCAATGAATTTCCCATATTTATAAAAACCTACAAGCACTGCAACTTCTTAGCTTTTTGGATCTAATTTTCCATTACGTAATCCTCTGGTTTCATATTGGCTTGCCAAGTATTACCTTTCACCGCCCATAATCTCGCGTTCACAGATATATGGTAAGCGGTCATCCTATTACCTATCTTTCAGTGTATAGCGTTCTATCAGGAGACCTGTTAAAACACGAAGATGATTCCTACTGAATGCTGTAGCTCTTCAATCATCTTCTTTGAATGGTATCTTAATAAGATGTTTCATAAATTTGCCTAGAGATACCAAGATCATTATCCGGTGCCTCCACCAAAATGTGAAGTGCAAGTTTAGGAGTAAGCATTAGCCTAGACTGATATCAAAGTTAAAACTGATAATTTAATAATTGTATCTAGCCTATATATTGGGGAATACACTGGACTAGAGCAAATATCAACCAAAGAAGCAAAGATACCCTAATGTCTTTATTAACTCTCACGAAAACTTCTAGAGGTGTACCTGATGGAGTCTCTTATTGGAGCATGTCCCCACAGCAGTATCCACAATGGAACCTATCTAAACTACTAAAACTATTATATACATATAATAGCGCTATCCCCTCTCCAGAAGGCGGTTTTGGGCATTTTGTGGCAATATTGTTCTAGCGTTCCTTGTGTTTGGCATTAACCCAACTCCTAACCTGGTTTCGTACTGTTGGGCCTACATATGAAGCCGATGATTCCTTTCTTGCTAACTCATCGGCTTTTTCGTCTCTTTCAATTTTCGAATGTCTGAGCACCCACAGTAAAGTGATTTTATTGCGATCTGCCAGCCTATTCTATAGATTCCAACTTCAGCGCCGTTCTCGATTTTTTATCCGTCTGTAAACCAGTACCTTGTACCTCTACCTCTCTAGTAGGATTGATCCCAGCTCATCCGATCCGATTTCTATTAAAAATGCAATCTGAGATGTTTGATTACTGGGAGCATCGACATGATATTAAACCCCTTTCTTGTATTTTACTCCACACTACGTTAATAATTTTACCCTAGATTCTGATCAAAAGATAAGGTATCTGCGTACCCCAAAGTTTTAAGCCCTTCATTCTCCGGCTTTACTAGTGGCTTGTCTGCAACCAGCTCGTCCACAGTAGAGAAGACAAAACTCCACCCTGCAGACATCGTCCTGCTACCGGAGCCACCAGTGTCTCACAATTTTTGTTAAAAAAATCAATTTATAGCAGCTCTGTTTTCTTAATTTAAATTCTTAAGTACAGAAAATATTTTGCCTACTCAGTTTTGAAGGTAAATACTGCTATAATTTAATTTTTTCCAGGACTATTTCTAGAATTATCTAAATAAGTAAAAAAATATATTTTTATTCATACCTTTTACCCTTCCCTTTGATCAATCGCGATAGAATGTTGCCAAATTAACTTCATGCCGTTTTAAAGGTGAAATGCTCCATAAGTGGAAATAATACGTAGGATAAAGTTTAATGAGGTACAATAGCCCCAGGTGTTTCCGAAACTTTAAATTAAAACTTTATGCAGTTTACTGAAAACATGATGCAAAAGCAACTATCGATGGGTAAAATGCAATTTTGAATCCCACTTCGAAACTGCTCTAGTAAAATTAAAGATAAATTCAAATGCAAAATAAACTCTCGTATCAGGTTTCCTTGGGAAATTACTACAATTTAATATAAAATAGATATATAATAGATTATGGTAAAAATGTGGCATTTTTACATAAAAAATATCATATTCACAACTTTAAGGTAACGGCTATGTTTTTGTTCAATTAAAGCAATAGTTTAAAAATAAAGGTGTTTACCTCTTGACATGTAATGATTACCATTGCACATATGTTGGAAGGACCTTTAAAAATTTAGAACTTAGGATAAAATAGCACTGACATAGCGTAAAACCACATTCTACTGTAGATTCCTTGTTCGATAAACATTTAAAAGAAAATAAACACAACTTTGCCATCAATCACAATTTCCAAATATTACATATGGCAAAAAAAGGTACCTACCTCAATAATTTAGAGTCATTGGAAATATTAAGGCAACAGCTCACTAGTAGAGACCTCTCATTAAATTCACAATTAATTTTCGAATCCATCCCCTTTCTCAAATTTTACTCGATAGATGACCTTCTACATGTATGGTTTTTCAAGTATTCTACTTTGTCTTAAGCACAATATTAATTTAGTTTAGTTTTTCCTCAATGGATGGCACTAGTTTATTGTATTTTTTCTGGAATTTTCTACCTTCATTTAAATTTTAGTCTCGACTTCCACAATCATTTTATATCCGGAGTTCGAAGTACTTGCAATTATTTTCTTTTTTAAATAATTTTAAAGTGGCGTTCGCGGACTTATGTTTTATTCTTTATTTAATGTCTGCTTTTTTTACAAATTTTACATAATTTTGACTATCTACTTTGCACTTTCTAATTTTAATTTAATTTTAATATTATATTATTTAATAACTTAAACTTTAACCATTCTCAACTGCTTTTAAATTGCAAGTATATCCCTTTAATTCTTTTACTATTTTACTTTACACACGTTTGCTTGCACACTCTTATTATATGATACTTCTTTAGCTGGCCTGATGATGCTCAGATAGAGCGAAACCCGGCGTGTGTTATTAAAGAATTTTGTGAGGAACTAGACCTTTCTTTTTCCCTAGTTTAAACAAAGTTCAATTTCGAACTACTTCACTTGAAAACTATTTTACATATGACTGCATTTTGTTTAAAAACAAAACAGTATTAGTTTTTAAACATGATAAGTATGTTTTAATCCTTACTTACAATCTGTATATTATCAATCAATGTGAATAATTTCCCTTTTTTTAGTATATTTGTAATTAAGTGGGACTTTGTTATACAGGCTGATTCTCAATATATGCGACAAACTTCAAACGCTGATTCCTGGGGTTATTTTGATCATAAAAGTTCATAAAAACATATGTCCAAAATCGCTTAGTTCTAAAGTTGTACAAAGGTTAATAGTAAGTTAACATATTCATTGTTTTTATTATAAATTAACAAAATAATTAGTAAAACAAAATTAACTTATACTAACTGTTGAAAATGACCGTCCCCAACTGCAATACAAGCTTCTATCCTCCGTCGTATTGACTAGCGTGTCCGTTCAAAAATACTAGGGGTATTTCGAATTGTTTGAAAAGCTGCGATAATACGATTTCTCAGTTCATCGACATTTTCAATGGGTGTCGTATAAACTAATGATTTAAAGTGACCCCAGAGAAGAAAGTCCAAAGAATTTAAGTCTAAAGACCGAGGAGGCCACGGTTGTGGACCTCCCCGCCCTATCCATCGATCTGGATACGTATTGTCCAAAAACTCGCGAGCAACTAAACTAAAATGCGCTGGAGCACCGTCATGCATAAAATACATTTGTAATCTTAATTGCAACGGAACTTCTACCAGCAGTAGGGGTAGCTCCTCTTCAAGAAAATCGCGGTATTACCTCGCCATTTAACGCATCGGTAAAAAATGTGGACCTATCAAGTGATCTCCAACAATTCCGGCCCACACATTGATAGAGAATTGATGTTGATGACGCGCATTCACTAGTTCGTGCGGATTTTCTTCGGCCCATATGTGATTATTATGAAAATTAATAATCGCGTTTCTAGAGAAAATAGCCTCGTCGGTGAAATAGTCAGGATTTTGTGCGATTTTGTGTTGCATCCATTGACAAAAAGCCACTCTTTGCGAAAAATCTCCCGGCAAAAGTGCCTGCACTCGTTTAATGTGATATGGATACAATAGTTGATCTTTCAATATTCTCCAAACTGTGGCCTGACTAATGTTTAAAGCAAACGCAATTTTTCTGGTGCTTGTAGTAGGATGTTCCTCAATTTCATTTAGTACCATTTCTTCAACTTGCGGAGTTCTCACTATAGATGGGTGCCCGTTATCAGTCGTCCGTTTTTTTTAAATTTCTCGTTTCACTAAGACGTTAGTGAAGACGGGCAAATATTGAATGATGCGGGATGATACGGTTCGGGTATCATTCTTCATAAAGACGTCTAGCAGCACGCGAATTTCCATTGGCAAGACCGTAAACGAAATGCATGTCACACATCTCAGCATTCGTGTAATTCATTTTAGAAAACAGAAACTGGCAATAAACTGAATGAATACTCTGACAACTATTGACAAATATTGAAATGACAAATAAACAATTCCCTCTCAACAGAATAGAACCAACTGTGATATTATATCGTGTTAGTCATAGTTCATAATTTATTATTAAACATTCAATAACTTTAAAACCAAACCGTTTTGGACATATACTCATATGAACTTTTATGATCAAAATAACCTAAAGTTTGTGGCATATATTCAAAATCATCCTGTATATGTCAAGAATTTAAGATCTGGAAAAAAAATACGTTTTAAATACGTTACTCTCCATTGTTGTATTGTTTACGTATTGAATGCAATTTGCTGCTGTCAGTGACACATCGATGTGGTTCTACAATTGAATAGCGGCACTGCTACAAAAGCTACTACAGATGCGCCAAAAAGCACTTGTTGATATCTACAGCAATTTAGAGTTAATTGTGTTGTTTGTGGTGTCATATTCAATACTCCCAAAGGAAATTGGGTCTTCCCCGTCGAACATGTAATGAATCGATTAAACCGATGAAAGCTGGTAGATAATTTTACAATTAATACCAAAATAATGAAAGCAATTAGATGGTGAATGCCTTTAATAATAGGGTTATTGTTGCTGATGTTTAAAACATGATTACCAATATATTGCTAATGAACTATAATTGGTAACTTATAGTATCCCTTTTACCATGAATTTGGATGTATGTATCTGAAATTATCAGTTAAAATAACATAATCAAACACAGCTTTTAATTTTGGATGATGTAATTATTAGTATTACTCAATAATAAATTTTACAACAGCAATAAGACATATCTCACAGGAAAAAAAAATACTTTCACACCAAAGAGAAACAATCTAAATTTAAACTAAGTGGCACCTTCACCAAACTTGTCAAATATATTTATTAATTTTTATAAACAATATTTAGTTAGAAAAACTACAACCAGATGGAATGTTTAATGAAATTCAATACAATACCGGCATTATTACCATCAAAGTTGACAGCCTATACAATTTAATCGTAGGCGACAACTTTGTATAACATTATCTCATCACCTACAATATTGTTATAACAAGTTTGTGATTGCACATTAATATTCTATACCACAATATTCTGTACTGTCTGCTAATCATTAGAAAATCCCTGTGTTAACATGTTAGTAATTACATTATGTATGTATACCTACATCAAACATGTCCTTATACATACGAAAGATAATAAAATACCGAAAATATAGCAGCTTTATATGATTCTAGTCACATAAAATGAGCGTGTGGGTGTCCTCGCAAGTTTCCTATATGCTTTAGTATATTTTGTTATTCAACTGGAAGGAGTATTTTAGCTGTGATTAAAGCTATTTTTTTTGATAAGTGTAATACAATACAAGGTGTAAGTAGTGTCACATCAGCTGTTGATACATGTGCTAATCTCTTAATTAAACACATCATCACAAATTTAGGTTGACATAATCATGAGTAATTGTAAGGAATGTAATAGTGACCCTATTTTAATTATGTTTCTTCTCGCCATTGATTATACACAGCTTTTATTTTTCAAATTATAATTTAAAATCTGTCAAATGTAAATTCATTATTCTGCTTGTAAATCTGCAACCCCTAGAATTTTAGTGTCTTACTGAAACGTGTTTTAATAGTTTTAAATAAATTCTTGAGATTAATGGCTATTTATAATTCCTCTTAATTCAAATTACATTGTTTCCTGACGTTTCAACGGAATTCCGTTTTTTTCCAAAAATACATTTTACAATTTATTTAGTATTCCATGGCCTTCTTATCTCCCAACCTTACACTTTATTTATTATTATTATTTTATTTTAAAAAACAACAATTATGGACAACACAAACATTTTAAAATCGTCGTCAAAATACAACACTAAATTTTATTTAAAACTATAAACCCTGTTTGGTCAAGAAAGCAAGAATATTAAAAACATTTTTAATGATAGAAACGAAATGTATGGGAGAATGTAGCTGATTATGTAACCGTTTGGTAACGTACAAGAAAATGTGTATCTGTTTTAACACTTTGTAGAGACAATTCTTAAAATTGTATATATTTTTTTCTTAAATATTTTGTGTTTTACGGTTGTGGTTTAAAACGACAAAAAATGTTCTTAATTGTGGAGATTTCGACTAGTAAATTATCACATTAACCACTAATAAGTTAGAATAGGATAATTAAAAATTGAAGCGAGTAAAAAGTATTAAATATTTAATAATAACAATTGATTGGTAACAAGCTAACATTTCATGAACATATCCATTAGTTATTTAAAAAAAAACGATATTCCAAAACATAAGTTTTTTTTTTTAAAGAAGCGCAAATTCAATGTGGTTTAGAATTATTTGTTTTGTTTAACCCCTTAAGCGATTATGACGTACATATTCATAACTAGCCAGGGACCAATACAGATCAACTGGGGTACCGAGATATTGGAATTATAACATAATTCAATGGGTAAAAGAAATGAGAAATTCAATACAAAAACCCAATAAGTGGTAGTGTTTCTGGAGACTCCATATTGGACGGCTACCTCAAAAAATGAGAACATATTTTTAGCTGTAATTATTCTGTGAATGGTCGCACAGAGCGCACGTAAATTGTATAAAAATGCTTTGCATAAATTGGCAAACAGGATGTTGATTTACGGAGAGACTTTTCCATAGGTGGAATAAAAAACGCAAATAGGTATAAAATGGCAAGTACAGAAACTCATATTAAATATTCAGAAACAAGCTCTTGTACTTGAGTGCTCTCAGCAATGTGAACAGAGAAAGCAGAGAAGCAAGAAGAAGCAAGATAACGATTAAAGAGAATATGTCCTAAGGCAGAAATAATCAGTAACTACGAAATTGAAAACGTATTGAAGAAAACATCAAAAGACATGAAATAGCTTCCGCAGCCTTTGTATTCAATTTATTGTTGCATTGCGACGAAGCATTTCTTTTAGTAGTGTCAAACAATTAGTGTTAATGCAATTGCTAGTACAAGCAATAACCCACCCATGTAACTTGTCATTTCTTTTGAACTGTTCAATCGATTTTTGTTGAAACATATGTTTAATTTTTCTATTAAATTATAAAAAAAAAACAATCGTTAAGTCACTACGTTATGTTTGAACTAACATTTTATCGATTATGACAAAATGACGCCAATGCAATAATTGTATTTTAATTTTCACATTGTCATAACTCATATTTATTATTACAAAAAATCATTTAACCCTTTACTAGAATTATTTATCTTATTATTAATAATTTTTTTATAAACAGTGTTAGCAAATACACATCAATAAATCATTTCTGATAACTACAACATTCAATTCAATGGTTGTAGTATTTATTTAAAGTTTCTGAAATGGATTGTCTATGCTGTGTCACAATTGAAATCCTCGAACGCTTCCGGGATAGATTTAATTACTAATAACATTTTGAAACAAAATATTTACTAAATTCAACCTCTTACGGCATTAATAAATAGGTCTAAATAAATTTTTAAATAATTTTAATATTTCGAGCGCACGCCAACATAAAACATATTTATAAAAATTGAATCAACGGGAACCGCAATGACTGAATTGTAAATTCTCTGTAGAATGAATTAAATAACGGGAAAAATGTGTAGGAGTTTTCACGAACCTAAGCAAAGCTTTTGTATTTGATTATTCAGATACTTTTACAGAAATTGAATAATTATGGAGAACGTCGAAAAACATATATAAACTCAATTTGTTAATGTTCATAGGCATATGTATAAGCAAATTTTGGTCGACTTAACACATATATTAACATTCATGCATATTTACATCGTACTGTAGAAAATTAAACCCATTTATATTTGTTATTTTATTTTATAATAAAGTTACGTGCGATTGAAACCGCAACTGTAGGCAATAATAATAAATATGTGCAAACCGTTAACCGTTATTTTCGACCTGTCGCAATGTCCTCGGTCCATTCAACTAGAACTCGCCGCATCCCAATGCGTTCGCCCTGCAATTCAACGTCGTTAAAAATTGTGTTAAGGAGTTTGTTGTGATATGTGTAGATATAGTATAAATTAGTGTTTGTTCTGGTAACAATGTGAACTTACTTAGATGAGATGCCACTAGATGTTATGGAAAGATGATTGGTTAGGATGTGATTTTTTGAAGTAAGTTACTGATACAATATTCAATCAAATTTAACTTGCATTTTGTTTAACACTGCGCTCGGAAAATATTTTTTTTATGAAAATCACCGATGTGTTTTTTTTTTTAAGATGAGTTACTAAAAGAAACCGATAATAAACAATATTATATCCAGTCTGTCTACATTTAGACCCTCATCAAGGGTATCCCGGTTATTAAAAATGTTTTGCAGAATTCCATAATCGCAAGAAATACCCTTTTAAATTTACCCAAAATTTTTTAAGTCTTAATATATATATATATATAATAAAGCTTGTCGTTTCCATTTTTCCTCAATGATTTGATAACTCTTAATTCGATTGCTTAAAATTTTATATATTCAGGCACTTTAAGACATTCGATTGTCATATGTTTTCAAGTTATTAAACTGAACACAATTATTTAACAATAACTACAAGTACTTAAGCTGGATAATCAGTATAGTCACCTAATATTTGTAGGGCTAATTGTATTGTATTAGTTTATCATTTTGTTTTACACTGACGTTTAATTTCATAGCTTCCTAATTTTAAAAATTCATTTCTTACTAATATGAAATTAATTGTCAGTATCTTTTCGTCATTTTACAGTATTACTTATAATTAAAACAATTTTAATTTTAATTATTTTTATTTTATATTTTAAGGCAATATTTATTTGGTTTTGTTACTTTCCTTTTTTTCTCTATAAACGGTCATATTCTTCAAGTTTTATTTGGTTCTATGATATTTCCGTTAAAGTCTCTAACAATTACATGAGTTTTAATGGTAATTAGAATTAGTAATTAGTTTTCTAAAGACAACGTGACTTACCAAATATGTTCACTAGTTGCGGCAAATTCCAATCGATTAACATTTTACATACTCCACGTTTATATCCATTATTTTTATAATTAAAATCACACAAGATACACAAGAAACAGGAATCTGCAAGAACATACTAATAAACTTGTGCCGGTAATTTTAGACGGCGAAATAATGCCGTCTTATTGATCGGTTTCATCGGTAGAGTTCGACGATGAATAAAGCAAGGGGTGGACAAAGTATTATAAATATTTTGTTGTAGAAAGTAAATATGCGTCTAATACCAGATAATATTGCAGACAATAACACTACTATCTGTATAATCCACGCTATTATGTAGAATTTCAGCAGTAGAGTATATTAACATTTATTTCCATTGAATGTAGATGGCAAAATCCAGATTGTACTTCTCATTATAGATATTTTAAAATCTGATTATTTTACTATTAATAAACAATACATTATCCTTTTGACAATAATTATTTTAGTAATTGATATAAAGGAATTTATAATCTAATTTCTACAATCCATTTTTCTCAGTGTAAATATTTGTACTTCGAGTTGCTTTGGTAAGCGAGGGATACACCAAGGCTCCATATTTGGACCAGTGCTGTTTGTCATTTACATATCCAAATTAGCCTCTGCAGTGCGTTACTCTAATTTACACAATTATGCTGCGTATCATAGCTTTACATATCTTTTGCAGCTGATGGTGCTGATCAAGCATTGGAGCATCTGAATGAAAATTTGGCATCTGTAAAATTATTTGCAGAAGCACATGCCCTAAAGTTAAACCCCGACAAGTCGAGTGTAATGGTGTTTCCTCGAGGAGCACAGAACATTGATAATGCCACTGTGGTGATTGGCAATAGTATCCTCCCCATCACCGATACTAGTAAAAATCTAGGCGTACAGTTGGACTGTGGTTTAAAGTTTAGAGAACATACCTTTGGGGTGCTGAAACTTTTATGTTTCAACAAATCCGTTTTGCCACAACGTACTAAAATATTGTTGTCGGACACGTTGATTCTGTCACATTTTAATTTCGCTGACATCGTGTATCACCACTGTATTGACTCAGTAACTGCGCGAAGAATTCAATTCATTCAAAATTGTTATATCCATTTGATTTATGGTTTGAGGCAGATACAGCACGTATCCCATAAATTGAAAGAGGCTAACTGGCTAAATATGGCCAACCGACGCAGGCTGCACTGTCGAACTTTCTATCACAAATTGATATTTACAAAAATACCGCAATACTTATATGATAAGGTCACATTTCGTACAGACGTTCATAATTTAAACGTTAGATCAAGATGCCTTCTAACACCGCCACTACACAGAACCTCATTCTTCGAAAAAAGTTTTTCACATAACATTGCATCAAAACACTACAATCAAGTAAATCATAGTTTTAAGAGCATCTCACATTTAGCATTTAAGCAGGCTATACTAGCGGAACTGAAACAGCAGCAGAATGGACCTATATAGTGTATGGCAATCTCGTTTGTAGCTTTCTTTATTTTAATTTTAGTACAATTTCTATTTTCATTTTCTTAAATTATTATTAGAGTGATGTTCACGTCATCAGGGTGATATGGAAGAGCAGATGTATAGGACATATCTGAATATCACGCTGAGTTTTATGCTGCAATTGTAATATTTAATGAAATTATTTATGAATATGTATAGTTTAAACTGTATTTGCAGTAAAAATAAAGGATTATTATTATTATTATTATGATTATAGTAAGCGATATCTGGAATAAAATTATCTTTGACTATGAGTAAAACAGTTACAGTTAAAATTATCTGTAATTGAAATTATCTAGTTGAAATTATTTAGTTGAAACTATTTATAATTATATACAGTTGTATAGTTAAAGTTATTTATAATTAAAATCATTTTGCTTAAAATTAATATAGTAAGCGATATCTGGAATAAAATTATCTTTGACTATGAGTAAAACAGTTACAGTTAAAATTATCTGTAATTGAAATTATTTAGTTGAAACTATTTATAATTATATACAGTTGTATAGTTAAAGTTATTTATAATTAAAATCATTTTGCTTAAAATTATCTTTGAATAATTTTCCAAATATTGGAAATAGTTTTATTTTTGAATAAAAAATTTAAATGATCATCTTGAACAATTTTATTCGCAAAATGCCCTACTCTATTAGCTTTAATCATTTAATGGCCATATCAGCGCTTAATAATCAACATTGGAAAAATTATTCATATTGCTTAAAAATCGCGTTGTAGAAAGAATTATAAAAAAAAACAAACACCATTTTATTTTTGGCTAACACATGAAAAACGGTGTTTATTCAACAAACAATAAGCACAATAGCCTCTCACTTCAATAATCCCACTTCTGAATAGAACTATCATCTATACACATAACTATTTCAAGCCAATCTATATGCAAAGCTCCCAGACTTCTTTTACGATCTCATTTCAGGGCGAAATCTCGCACATCCTCTGCCAACCTATCGTCCAGCCAGATGGAGCGCTAGCGGCGGGTATTGGAACTGTGGCGCAAAGAGACCGGCGGCCCTTTCCACGAGGAGGACGAGGAGATAACTTGCAGCTATTTGGTGTGGGGCGGTATCGCGCTGCACTACGCTCACCTCTACTTGAACATGGATAAACAACGAAAACTGAACGATTTCCTGCTGGCCGTAGTCAAGTAAGTCTCGTCACGGAAAGAATATTTAGTGAAACGCTCTCGGATCGGCGGGAAAATTTGATTGCGCGCGTTTTGCATTTGCAAACCTTCCTTTAAAATAAACGCGATACCATATTGAATAACGGCCGAATAAATGCTTTAAAATCTTAATGCTGTCTGGAATTCATAATTATATATATCAAGTGAATGCGTGCGGAATAAAAACTATGTGGTTTCTGTTTTTTAGAAAAATAGACAACATAGGCTTTTTTTACAATTTGTCCACTTCCGTTGTGGGAATCATCTGGCAAGGAGCTTCCGGCAAGACTACAGCCTCTTGGTTTTTCGTATTTAATTTAAAGCTTTGTTTAGAGAATAGCACAGATTAGATTAGATTAGATTAGGATTGGGGTGGCCTATCGACCTGTTTCACCGCGACCTTTTCAGATCTATTGTGATCCCCTTTTTTCCTAGAGGACGCTCTCTAATTTTGCCCTCTTAATTAGGCCTATCATCTTTGAGAGCGGCTTCTTTATGTAGCTACTGGCTGTGGGGTTCTCCTCCCCCATTACTAGAAACCTTGTCCTCGCCAGGCCTTCACATTGGCACAGCACATGAACTGGTGTTTCTTCCTCCTCTTGGCAGTATCTGCAGGTTGCATCGTCTGCCAGGCCTATGTTGTACATATGCCTATTCAGTCTACAGTGACCAGTCAGCAGACCTACGATCATTTTGACAGTCTTCCTGTCTTTATTCAGTAGATCTCTCGTGAATTCAGGCCTTTGCTCCTTTAGGAACTCTTTTGCCTGCCTTTGCCCCGGTGATTTTTGCCACCACTCTCTGGACTGATTATGTATCCATTCATTGATGGATTTTTTGATTTGCGATTTGGTAGTGCCGAAAGAGGGGTCGGCTCCAACGAATGGCCTTGACGAACCTCGCCTGGCCAGCTCGTCCGCCGCCTCATTTCCTCTCACGCCCGAGTGGCTAGGGACCCAGGAGAATAGCACAATGCTTTATTGACATTTTTTAACAAAACCGTTCTGGTTAAGTATTCACCAGAAACATACCATACATGAACGCAAGATGCTCTTAACAGTAGCAGAGATTGGCCAGAAACGTGCAGCGGATAATGTAGTCTGTACACCCGTGTGAAAATATGTGTAGTGTTCATAACAAATAATTCCCTTATGTTTTATCATTTACGTTAGTAATAACGTGTACGTTATCAACAAATATAACGTATTTATTCCGATAAGTGTACATTATCAAATAACATGTATGTATATGGAATAAAATAACGCCATACGATCCTTTGCAGTTATACGAATAACAGAGACGTTATGAACAAAAGTGAGGTTAAAATTTACTGAATTGTCAATGGAAACGAGTTGATTTTTGAAAAATAAATAATAGCCGTGTTCAGAGTACGAACATGATATATATCAGTAGCGGTTTCCGCTACACAAAATGGGGACTGCTCCATTGTCTGTTATTGATGTAACGCAAATGTAGCATTGCGTTTTTGAGACGAATTGTCAACAGTTTCCAAATCGTTTGGGAGCAGCTACGGAGCAGTTACGTACTCTGAACGCGGCCATTGATTTCAATAATTTGCTGGCTTTTGGTTTATTAGAATAACTTTTAGCTGTTAATAATAACACTAACTGTGAAATAGGCAATCAAAAGATCATAACATAGAAAGGTTGTTTGCGTTTTTGTGGGAATAATTCTGTAATTGAAATAGACCTAACTTGCAAAATCATTTGAAGTACTTCTTAGCATTTTCTTAAAATTATTTATAGGTAGATTGCCTTAGGATACGGCGCTCCCATAACAAATACAACCACAAACAGCGATAATAATAAACAGTAATAACACTTAAAAGTAGAATACATGTTCAAACTAGAAATATTAAATTTTCAAAGTATGCTGGGTAAGGATTTAACTATTTTTACGCACACGATGGTTTTCCAGAAATGTGTGGAACAAAATTTTGAAGTGGCCGTAGCACAATCTGTTGTAAGTTGAATAATTACGGAGGTAAATAGTAGACTAGTAAATATAATGCACTTGCAAGTCAATAATGGGGGTAATTATACACTATACAAATATACAAATTTGCCCAAAGTTTCCTATTCCTTGCTAGCACATTTCCGCTGTTCCAATCCAAACCTCTCTCCTCTTAGCACTAATCCATCACGTTGTTCCACTTTTACATGATCTTCCCCTGCGGCTATGTTTCTAGTAGAATTAAGCGTCCAAACCACTTTAGTTGTTTCTCTATACTGCTTTGGATCAGTTTTAAATTTGTTCTTACTACCTCGTCTCTCCTAATGTTGCCTCGGAAGGTGGTAATAAAGAAAAACACTTCACTTATTAATTTTAACCCAGTTTTACTTCACGACTATAGATTCAATATAACCTAACACACATTTTCTAGGTGATTGTTCAGGGTTTGCGTTAAAAGTAACATTAATTTATCATACTGAATTGGCGGAAATCAAAATTTTCACTTGCAATTAAATGTTATTAATAAATAATTACATCCTTGACAGTGTTTCATTAGAACAAATATTTCGGGTGTGTTTAGTTTTGACATTTTTATTCGCATTTCTTGGGTAATTGAAGTTTGATTCTGTAGATGGCGCTCGTTTGCGATTATATTATTTTTAATTTAATTTCTTTTTTTTGGATATTTTTGCGGATAATCAAGCGGAATTTTTTTTTCTTTTAATATTTTGTTCTTAATGAATTTGTATAAAGTATTTTCTTCAAAATATCATAGTCAACGACACAACACCACTACCACACTAACCGCAACGCTTGTGCCGGAATTATTCTTTTTATTTGGCAGAATCACGGATATTTAATTTTTTATAATTAGAGGCAACTGTTTCAAACTTGTAGTTTTCACATGTATAAATAATTTTTTATTGCAAGCACGCACCAGTATTTGTCGTTAATCACCAGACGGACATTTTCTTTCGAAGAGCTCACGTCTTATTGCAACTAAACCATTCATAACGCATATCCCATCCGTATTTCTCGATTCTAATATTTAAATACCGAGTTGACCGATACTACAATCGTAAATAATCATATAATTTTATGCAATAAAAATGAATTCAACAAAAACATGCGGTTTACTCAGCTACGCACATATTTGCGTAAGTATGTGTGTAGTGTGTATAGTACGTAATTTCCTAGTCGGTTAGTGCCTTGACATTGTTAGTTATGAGGAACTGAACTCAATACGAGGGTTGCCATGACCTTATTGAACTTAGAAACTCGTTATTCAGTTCGGTTTCGCCATCAAGCGTCATTGTTAGGCGAGAACCGTGTTGACATCTCGTAGTATTTGTGTGTACGGAATAAACAAAAGCTATTTATGAGGTGTGAGGGTGCCGTAGTTATCAAACTTTGTTCAAAATTGACCACGGGAAAGGCTATAGGTGCAATATCCTTTGTAAAATGAGTTTAATCACAACCACGAAGTTAAAGCAAAGTTGTAAAAGCTACTACTGGACTAATGGAAGTAAATAATATCAGGGAAAAGTTAACACTTGCCTATTAAAATTTATTTAATTATACCACTCAAGTAGTTATGATTTTTACAGCTAAATTTATCAATTTTAATGTGGTTTGCTTTTTGCATGCGCACTCGATAATTGGGACATGCAATTTAAACGAGCATTATCAAGAAAGTTATTAAAAATTTAATAAAGTCATTGCAAAATCTCGTTGACTTGAAAGATGAGTAACGAGAACGCTTTTCTAATACTTTCATACGACTCAAGTGGAGGACTAGTTTTATATTTTTTGTAATAAAGAAATTTAAGGAGTTTATTTTATACTATTTCTATAATTTTTTTACCTGTTTCTGTTATACTATCGACATAAACCACTGACTTGAACTCACTATGGAATTATATTATTGAATAGTAGGTTTAATGTTCACAAAATTTGAAGCGTTTCTTCTTATAAAACCTAAATTTCTAAGAGCTTCCATCGAATATTTTAATGGTAGCATCTGCGCATCAGCCCCATTCCACCCCATTCTTTAAGTAGCTGTGAAACGGCTGGGGTATCCATTTAGATTTACTTACACTCACAACCAACAACACTGTTCGCTGGTCAATCAAAATGTGACGCCAAGTAAAGCGTATGTATATGCAAAACCCCGTAAACCACCCTAAAAGAGAGAGAACCAATGGATGTAGATAAGTTTTAGTGCACTAAATGGTGGGGTAAAATTCGTTACAAATGTTTCAAAATTATGGTAATTTCAATTTGATATTTCATGTTTTCAGTACAAAACACGAAAAACAAGTATGCTTCAATGCAAATCTTTATAATATTTGTTCTAAGAGTATATTGTGTTTCTATGTTCTAACCAACAAGATGTAGTTCATTTAAATACATATTAAGTTTCAATTTCTGAATAAATAAAAATATTCAGGTTGATAATAATTTTTTGTGTGTGCACAGCTAGTATTTCATTTTCTCGTTCGGCTTTTTTTAAAGCATTTCTATTCTCTTGGAATTTGCGTATTAATACTAAGAAATACTTTCTACCTGGTAGTATCCTGTTTGAAAACATTTCTCTGTAATGTTCCAAGGCTCTATTGCTATGCTTTCTACATACAAAATATGCCTCCAGTATATCATATTTCTCCAACTTGAATTATAGGTAAATAAATATTGAACAAAAAGCAACGATAAGAAGGAACACGAAAATAAACGGATTTAGAGATAAAACAAAATAAGTAGCAATTAGAATCAATAAAGTCTTTTTTCAATAACAGTACACAACAAGCTTGTTAAATTTTTTTCGTTATGTCTTAAAACTAAGCAAGCAAAGTTCGCTTCGATTTCTATTTTGCCAAACAACAAAGTTTTGGCTGTTACATCAAATTCATCATTATATTAGTCGTAACTTTTTCATTTTAGGGTCATACTATTGTAACAATATTGTGTGCCAAATCTAGTTTTCTATCAATTGGTGACAAAATATACAGGCTGATCCATTTAAAAAAAAAAACAAAGTTATCTATTATATCTCCTAACCGCGATTTTCAATTGTTTTTTTTTAATTACACGGTTGTAATCAGCATAAAAAATCCTACATCTTTGATAATTTAACCAACATTGTAGCTGCAATATTAACAAAGTTAACAATAGTGCGCCAATAACTTTGAAGAGCCTTTATATGTAGTTTGGAATGTCATCAATGCTATGAAAAGCTTTTGATTTTAATTACATGTTAACAGCAAAGAAAACCCAGATTTATATATGGGTTATTTTCGTTACTATTGTTCTTAATTTTTGAATAACTCTCTTATTTATTTAAGTAAGTTAGTAAATCTTTGATAGCATTTTATGGTATTTTACGGGGAATGTTCGCTTTGTTACTTCTACACGGTTCTAAAGAAAAAGGCATCAGTACTTATAAATGCCAAACAGAAACCTTTTATCACCCTAATCTAAATGCATGACGGAATATGGCGAAAATATCTTCTTCACGCCAAAATCGTCCCTCATATCTGTTTTTCTTTCATTTCCTTTTTTTCCGATATACACCTGCGCCACTTCCTTATTACACTTTTTGCCGGCAGATCAATTTTCCAGGACATGGTAAGCATGGACATGCTCATAATGAAGATAATGAACTTCGCACAGAGGCTCGTGGACGCTGACAGGGCGTCGCTGTTCCTAGTCGACTCGAAAAACAAGGAACTGTACGCGACGATATTCGACGTCGGCATCGAAAACAAACACGCGGGCGACAACACGGAATCGGAGAGCGAGGAGAGCGTAAAGGCGCACACTTCGCGTGAAATCCGCTTCCCTTTGGGAACCGGAATCGCCGGCCAGGTCGCCATGACCGGCGAAGTGCTGAACATAACGGACGCCTACTCCGACGAAAGGTTCAATAGGACCGTGGACCAGTTGACCGGATACAAGACCCAAACGATACTCTGTATGCCGATCTACATCAGGGGTTCCATTATTGGTGTCGTGCAGATGGTTAACAAGCATACAGGTAAGTGCTTTGGGGTGTTGAGGTTTATTTTTACTTTGAAAGCTATTGGAAACATACACTCACAAAAATATGTGCATTGGTTAAAAAAAAGCGTTTTTTTGTTATTTTATTTTGGTTGAACCAAATACATATTCAGTAATTTTTAAAATCCGCATGAAATTTATGTTAAAATTTTAATGTTGCTGCAACATTTTATAGGTCCTTGTAACTCTTTTTGTACTGCTGACTGGTCAGATATCTATCAATGCAAAAGTTTAATGACGCATGTACAATTTTATACAATGTGACTTATTATCATATTAACTTAGATCTTCCTGTTACTCAGTGGTTCACTGCTCAACATATATAACGATATTAAACAACAACAAAATTACTGCCACAAACAATATCTTCGTAATAATAGTGAACGATCATTCCTCATTTAAAGAGTTGCGGACAAAAAATAAAAGTAATACAAGAACTTTATACTACCAAATACAATATAAATATATATACGGACAAAGAATAGTTCCGCTGGCGTACTATAGATGTCCCAGCTAGGCTGATTTTAGAAAAGTGTACGACCAAACAAATATTAAACGTGATCTGACGTGGTTAAACGTAAGTGAAATTTTCCGTTGCACAAACGCGTAAAAATATAAAACCGAAGAGTCGGTGCGAGACGAATGAAAGTGGTTTAACTGCGCGCGCAGCGAAGTGGTAGAGCGTTCATTCAATGAATTGTCATTTCGCAAAATTATTATGAAATGAATATTAAAGGAATCAACACAAGTAACAGTTTATTAAATAAAACAAAAACCAAAACACACATATTGGCTCAATGGATTAATATTCGTTTTATAATGAAATTAAAACATATTTTTGTGTTAAAGCGAAGCTATACACACGGAATATTTGCTTTTATTTATTTCGTCAAATGCTTATTAACTTTTTCATAGCACATATTATATCTTATTTACCACTGTTGATTTATTTGCGGTGATAAAATATTTTTGCTTTTAGTGGACTAGACATTTAAAATAATCTTTATTTCTTGATATATAAATTTATGTTTTTTTTCCAATTCTTGTCAATATATCTGCAGTTAACAGCAAAAGAATATTATCTTGCTAAAAACTGAAATAAAAATATCAGAAAACATTAAAAAAGTGTATCTATAAAATCTATAAACTTTTCTTTAAATTCACTCTCAGAAGTACCATGATAATTGAAAAACATAAGCTCATATTTGTTTCCAAAATTATTGTTTACTGTTTTCATAGGATAGTCGATGGTGTATCGAACAAGACATTTTTTTTATCATTTTGCTTAGAATGTAACTTAAAACATTACAGTACAAGTTTCAATCGCAGCCCAGTAAACAAAATTCAAATCTTCCGCAATTATATTCACTAACTTCAACTTAAAGGTATTCAAATAACCATTAATGTAATACAAAATCGTAGGTAACTTCATGCTTTAATGTTGAAGTTCCTGAAATAAAGCGCGAAATTTGAATTTGGTTTACTGGGAGGGGTCTTTACAAAGAAAAATATGCAACATTGTTATTATCTGGTTGCACTTTTAAGGTATTTTCCTCAATTTTGTTTTTATCAAAGTGTACAAGTACAAGTACGCTAGCATCAGACATAAGCTTTTGTCGCTCTTGAACTTTTTCTGTTTCGTTGTTTGTAGAATCAATATAGAAAATATAATTGTTGGACATTATATTATTGTACATATCTTATAATGGTTAGAACTGTCAAACTATATATTTGTAACAAAAAAAATGATAAAAATAGAAAAAAAAGGAGAGAATTAGCAGAGTTCAAATTTCCTGCATTTATAATTTCTAAAAGATTTTCATTTTTTTTTCGTTCGCTGCTTTTAGAAAATCTCAGATTGCTTTCGGAAATGAGACATAATACTGGAAAATTTTATAGGTATGCAACCAAGTGCAAATGCAGAATTTTTATAAAACATCAATAAAAATCATCGATTATAGTGTATCTCTGTTTAGTACGTTAATTAAATAGCGATAAAGTATAATAGATGCATTCATAAAGAACAACTCTCCAAACATACATTCATCCTACAAAATAACTTGGATAAAAATAAACCGCAAAACTAACACCTAGCATCCGATTCTCAGACCATTCACTTATTTATATGCCAGGGGGTAGAATTCATATATGGCGCGATTATTTATAGTTACTGCCAATAGAAATAGATTTCTGAATTACCCACAGCCGTAATACTCAAGTGCTTCCATATCATGTACATAGTTCGGTTGGTCCACTGTTTATTTTCGCACGTCTCTTGCCCCGCCGCTTTTTAACTGCCCCCGCGAAGAAGCTACAGTGGCGCCGCTCTAAAGCACGCCAGCGGAACTATACGTCTTTGACCATATGTATACTAGTATTATATTTGATGCTACTTTATGGGCAACGTTCTGTACAAGGCAACCCTAGCGAATTTTCGAAATTTATACCTACGTTCTAAAAATACGCATCAGTTTCCTCCCAGTACCCTTAGAAGCACTCATAATGTTAATGGTTTTTGCTAGTTTCTTCGAATCCGTCAATTTACCTACATTTAATACTTTACCTAACTTTGCCCCTCAATAGGGGGTTAGTTAAAGTTAGAGAATTAATTTGATGTTGAAGCAGTCGGCAATCGCTGGCTTCATCATCAGTGGCGTAAATTTTTAAATCGATCGCAAGTAGTGATTTGTGTCATGGTAGAGTGTCACAGAGATCATTAATGAATATGGAGAACAGTAAGGAGCAAGTTTGTTCCTTGAGGAACGCCAGATGCAATGTAAAAACAGTTGGATTTGTGATCCAAATACCTGACATAACCTTTCCTTTTAAATAAGTAGGACGAAAAGAGAGATACTAAAGATAAAGAAAACCCAAAACGGTCAAGTTTATGGAGAAGTATGGAGTGGTCAACGCTGTCGAACGCCTTAGCGAAGTCAATAAAACCACATCCACCATGTTATTATCGACGCCGACGTTAGTAGCGAGAAATTGATTAAATTCGATCAAATTCGCAAGGGAGGATGTTTTACTTTCAGAAAGCCATGCTGATTGGTGGATGTGAGGAGTAGATGCGATACTATGAATATTTTTCGAATATCTTAGCGAAGCTGTTAATTATTGCAATCGATCGATAATTATTGATTGAGAACGCCCTTTTTTGGGGTAGGACCGAGTCGAGTAGTTTTCTACATATCAGGAAAAATTCCTGTTTGAATAGACAGAGTAAAAAGATAATGAAGTAGACTAATAAAAGCTTATGCGCAGTCATTCAAGATGAACGGGGGGATATTATCATTCCCTATAACAACCATCAGTAAAGAACAAGACCATCTATTCATTAAGAATAGATGGTTTTGTTCTTTACCTAACTTTGCCCTTTATAGCTTGTAAAGAGTGCGACCTGAGAATACCTTAAATAGAAGTGGCAAAATAATGTAATTAAACGTAGCCGTGTTACTCGTGCCATCCAACCACTGCTCGTATGAACTTAACCGTCTCAACGTAGTCCTCCCTAATATATTATTATTCATCAATAATAAAAATATTATACCACAAATGCGTCAACGCATGATAGATGAAACCAAAATGTAGACGAATATATATGTATTTGCAAATAATAGATGTCAACATTGGCCGTAACACCATTGAGGTACGGCATGGGACGTATCGATAAAGAGGTGAGCTATATCAACGACGACTCTCGAAAACACCTTAGTGGCGACATCGAACATCTGCTTGGAGAAAATCTTTGTATCAAGTGCAGTTCTTCCGTTTCGAGTTTACAATCTACCGCTTTTTGATATTTTGTGATTCTTAACAAAACTATAAAGCCGATTATGTATAAACTCTTTATTTCATTGTATCAGAAACCCTTGATATGTTTCTGAATTGCAGTAATAGGTGGTGTCAAACGTTACCTGTTATTTCCAATATAAAGACATAGTGATTGCTGCGCCAATAAAGTCGAAATAAAATAATTTCTCCGCTGGCAGATATCTATTTAATTTGTATTTTTTACAAAGAAATTGTCTGTCATTTTACGTTGATGCAGTTAATCAAATTTTGCAGATGTTTCCCTTGAAAAATAATTTGTTGCAAGATTTATTCTTTTTGAATCCAGAAACTGTACCAGCAAAAACTATCAGCAGTATTGTAAAACTTGCAACTAAATGGCCCATTATAGTAGATCACAAGTAAATTACCAATTTTAGAAATTTTTATTTTATTGCAGACTCAAATAATATATTCCAATTTTGGTCTAATATCGCCAAAATAAAGTGTGGAGGCAATACTATATATTTGGAAATTTGGTCAATTTCATTTTCAACATATTAACTTTACCACACTCAAGTGCAAATGTTGAAAGGGTATTTTCAGCAATCAACTTGTTAAGAAACAGAGAAATAGGTTAGGAAATGAAACAATTATTGGTTTACTTCACAGTAAGGGTCTGATAATCGGCAATTGCTTCAATTTTCAACCAAATAAAGATTTACGACGTCCAGTGACAAAAGATATGTATAACGATTATTAAAGTAGTGTGTAGCTCTATATATTATATACTTAGTTTTCATAATTTAAAGAATTAGAGTTTTTTGTTTTTTTACGAAAATATACATTACTAGGTAACGAAATAAAATGAATAAGAACATTTGAATTTCGTTACGGATATTCTTCCGCTCAGGTATTGACATCTACCGTTATTTTACATGACATTCTACCGTTGCGAAATAATTTCATCTGGCAACACTGCCCCTGAGCGCGACCACTGCATGTTTAATAACCTTAGCTTTGTATGTTTGTGTGCTTGGAGCAGTATCTACTGACGTCATCAGAGTAACTTGAGAGCGTCTCAGAGTTGGATTGATGGTACAAACAATTAGGGACTGCAAACAATCCCTCAATGCACTGGCACGAGACAACACGGTGTCTCTAATTTGGGTGCCGGGACATGAGGATATAAAGGGCAACGTAATAGCCGATGAACTAGCCAAGGAGGGCTCTAAGAGACACTTCATGGGTCCAGAGCCCGCATGTGGGATTACTAAAGATTCCGCAAGAAGGAGATCTGGACCTGGTTAGATAAAGAAAGTACAAAGAAATAGAGATCGACTGAAGGTCAACTCCATACCAATACGCTGATAGGGATGGGGATGGTAGTTTCTCTGATAACCTACTCAAGCGCAGTAAGAAAGAAGTTAAACCATTACTGGGTTGGTAACTGGACACTGTCCTCTGAAAAAGCATCTATACAACACAGGCCGTGTAAGCGACCGTGGTGTAGAAGATGCGAACTACAGGAAGAAACGAGTTTACATGTAATCTGCACATGTGAGGAACTAAAGGTACTCAGGCAGAAATATTTCGGGAGAGATCTATTGGAGCCCTCGAAGGTCCTCAAGTTTCCACTGGGCAAGATACTGGGCTTTATAGAGTACACCAAGCTGCTCGAGTGGAAATAAGAGAATCAATAGGGATGGTACAATGAGCATCAAGCTCAAGTGCCCGGACATCAAGTGCCTACCCTAACTTGAATGAATGAAATGAATGAAATGAATGGTACAAACAAACGCCTCAATTGCAATATAACCTTAATTTTATTATTTACTATTGTCAGATTGTCACAGCTATTATGAATAGGAAAAGTAAAAGTAATTTTTCAAATTAATGAATTTAGATTACAATAAAAATGCATCATATACTTGTATTTATGTACCTACCAAGTAAAGTTTTTAAAATATAGTGATCGTTCTTTACATCAATCACATTGGTATCATTATATTATCTATTTCGTGCATATTTGATGCAGTTATAAATCGGATTACATTTACAAACGACAGTTTACAACACGGTGTTAGTGCGATTACGTTATGTTGCACAAATTGCTCGTAATTGCTCGGACGTCGGATCGCGAGCAGGAGGAAGAACCTCTTTGTGATCTGGATTTGTTTGCTCTAAACAAACAAACACGCACAAATCATGCTCTAAAATACAAACAAACGCGTAAAATTCCTTGGATCTGCTTAGATCAGACAAACAAACAAACCTATTGCCTGCATCATCTTGCTATATTTCTCGTTTGTACGATCTAAGCTTGAGTACACGGCCGTGGTATGGTTTCTTGCGTAAGGATGCCTCATCTACTCCATCGAACAAGTTCAATGTAAATTCTTAAAATATCTCTAATTTAAGAAACACTTTACTTACCCCTGTTTATGTGTTATTTTATGAGTAACCATACGAGAATGTGGCTGTTCGAATAGTCGTTTCTATTAATATTATGTTGTACAAAAAATGTAATGACGATGACATACATAAACATTTATGGTTAGTCAATGAATTTGACATTAATCCCATTCAGGGGCAGCTACAAACATTTAAAGATAGGGCTAGTTAGTCTGATTAACAAAGAGTCTATCTCATGTCTCAAAATCTACTAAATAGGGAATGCTGATATAAAATGATAGGGGATGATATTTATTTCCTAAATTCGAATTAAAATACAGGGTGTTATATTTAGAAAAAGAGTTTTCTGCATTTGAAAATATGTCACTTTGTTTCTCAGTTTTGAGTACTTTGTATGTTAGAATGTGAAGTGTGCGTACCGTTTCTTACAGTTACATCTACATTCATAACATAGCAAATCTGGAGTCTCTACTTGCAGTATTAACCGAGGTATTAATTTTGACACAATGATTAATTATAAATTTCTTCAAAATTATTTAACCGGTGTTTAATTAATTATTATTTTTTCATTTCCTTGGGTAAGCCAGTTCTTGTTTAATTACCAAGATGTTCTTTTAACGTTTCGGAAAATTTATTGTTTCCTTTTTCGCATTTCATTCTTTATCATTAGTTATTTCCATCTTTTTTGTTTCCACCTTTGGGGTGTTGTCGATAATTTTTTTTTTAATGTATATATGTAATTAAAAAATTTTATCGACAACACCACAAAGGTGGAAACAAAAAAGATGGAAATAACTAATGATAAAAAATGAAATGTGAAAAAGGAGGCAATAAATTTTCCGAAACGTAAAAAGAACATCTTGGTAATTAAACAAATACCGGCATACCCAAGGAAATGAAAAAATAATAATGAATAATTAATTATTAATAAGAAAAGGAAAAGCTTAAATAACTCAAAAACATGTAGCTATAGGAATAGTTAATGAAGACATGAAGAGTGACGTATTTATGGTCGTAGAATCCAAAAATGAATAAGAAATTGTATCAATCTATTTAAAATAACAAAGTCGACGTGCATTTCCGGTCAACCGGAAGTGATATTTTGGTTAAAGTATTTCATATTTATAGTTCCAATCAAGCAGATAATTGTTCCACAATCTCAAACATAAGTAAATAATAGAACATCATAAAACAGACATTTTTTTGGTTAAAATATAATTTCAAATATATTACATGGTCAAGGATAACACATATTATTTTCGAAGAAAAACTACCAACGAGAAGGCGCAGTACCCTGTGTCCTCCAAATTATGATTATTTTGTGTCAATGAACCGATAAAATGCCACTAGATGAAGCTCATGGCCTATTGTAGAAATCGCCATGCTAGCAGGAGCCAATAATACTAGAAACGAGCTCGAGCTTCTGGCTCGTTTCTCCAAGTGTCATCGCTATCACATCTCAGGATTTATGTACAATCAGCCACTGCTCCTAGGAGTCGCACCCCAAACTCTCACCCAGCAAGCGATGGCAGCATAAAGCCAGCAAAGCAGTCATTCATCCAGCCTTGGGCAGTTCTTGAACCACTAGTCCTGCTAGATTTGCTAGTGTTATTATAACATGCGTGGCATAAACCTCTTCAAACAGATACGTATAAGTTTTTCACATTCCCTTATCAAAATTTCAACAGAGAGAGCCAGCCAACGACGTTATTCCCATTATAAGTAACCTTGACGGAATCTAAAGCATCACTCCGCAAGGAAAGAATTTAAAACGCTGAAACATCAAAGCGGAAACCCATGGAAACGTTTTCTGAAAGCGTCTCTTTACGTTTTATTCTCCCATAGGAATGTGTGGAATATTTTTTTATATGCAGAGTATCGGTAACGTTTGAGATGTACATTTCTACGGCTTGAGCGGTATTTGAAACGCTTGTGTGCTTTTAGAATTTAAAAGTAACGAATCGTGTATGTAATCTTGGAGAGGGGTGTATCATAAGTGCTTCTCTTTTCATAGAAATTCACTGATGGAGTACAATTATTAGATAAGCAGTTGATTTTAAAATTTAAATTTTGAAAACATGAATATGCAAAAATAATATAATTTCTTATATATATTTATATTTGCTATTTTATAAAGCAAGACTTACTTACCTAAAATTAGAGGTAATTACTGTTTATTGTTGAGTGAAATTATAATGTTTACTCTACGAATTTCAGTTTATGTGATTAGAAACATATCCAGCCAACGTTGCTTTGATCTTGTCTATGAACTGGTTCATAGACGCATAAGGAAATATCTTTTTTTTTTCAAAAAATAAACTAGTTTTACAACCCACAAACAACGATGAAAGTTTAATTATAAAATTGTAATTAATCTAATTAGATACCATGTATATAACGAAACTAATTAAGTACTTCTCCTGAGAGCAATTTATCCAGGCGACTAAATTAGTGCAGTGAAATTTTACGATTGAGCTGTAACGATGGCTGCCATCAGCACAATTTGCCGCTAAGAAAATTGTAAATGTTAAGCCTATGAAGCAAAGTTTCTAAAACGAATAAGTCCATATCTGCCAACGACTCTAGAAAAACTGCTGGATAGACATATAAGAGACTATGCACATATTACCATATCGGCCACTACAGTAAGACTAGTTTGCTTATCAACCAGAAGAATCTACAAAGACAGCCCTGCGTGAGCTGGTAAGCATGCTCTGCAAACTAAGGAACTGCTTCTATGCACTTTCTTGAACATTTGACAATACTTCCACAGCATCAAGAAAAAAAATGATCGATGAAACAAGCTACTGGTTGATAGACTTCATGTTTCAAGAAAGACAAGTTTACTCAACCATCATGGGAAAGATACTGATGGCTCGGGGCAAAAGACATGTCTGCAAAGTAGGGTTTTGTCCGCTCTGCAGTGGAATCTGGCCGTGGGCGAGCTGCTAATAAAGCTGGGCAAGGAAGAGCATAAAATTTTTAGGGTATGCAGGTGATCTTGTTATTTTGGAGAAGGTTAAATACAACGACGCAGTGTGGAACAAACTGCAGAATAACAAATTAATGTATTTCTGCTATTAACTTAAAATTACTCCTAATTATTACAGTTAATAGCAGAAATACATTAATTTGTTATTTTCTCACTGTAAAAAACTTGCAATCTTTGCAAACTGCAGAATGCTCTACACGTTATACAAGAATGGAGAGACGAGGATCTTAACACAGTCCTTCTAAAATGACCATTCACGAGAATGGAGGAGGTCAGATGGTGTTGTACCGCTTGGAAACTGTAAGAGGAAGTAAACCATCTTCGTGACATTCTTGACTCCGAGCTCACTTGGAATCGACATCTTCAAAAAATTTAAACTAGGGTGGAGACAACACTTATACTGGCTAAAGAGCTCAAGAGAAAACATGGGGATTAAGACCAAATATGATGGACTGAACATATATACATCACACCGATCAGACCTATGACCACTTATTAATCTCTGATATTGTGGACAATGATGTAGTAAACTACTATAACTGAACTTAGCAAGATACAAAAGCTTGCATGTTTACGAGAAACAAGAAGATTGACCTTTTTAGACCTTTCTCTTCTCCATATAGTCAAAATGGGGGAGGCAAGAATGAGGCATCTTATATTGCAATAATAATATCCATCATGTGAAAAGTAACCTTTTGGAATTGAGATCAAAAACCGAGAATAGGACTGGAGCTGAAATCTACAATAAGGTGAGAAATGCAAGCATCACCCTTCCTTCATTGTAATAGGTCGCAGTCGTTCAGGCAAAAGCATATGCAATATTACGCTGTACAATTGAAATCAGTCTAATGGCGTATAAAAACAAGCAAATTTATATTGCAACAGACAACCAGGCTATATCAAATAATGAATTAATGGTTTAGCCTAAAACCTGTTCAATCAGTGTCCAAAAGCACAGCACGTGAGCAGGTAAGAAGTTGTATAAAAGAAAAAACAAACAAGGCATAAAACAATCAGGCAAATTCGTGGAAAATCTTTATTAAGAGATCATCAAAGAAGACTGATAAACTACTGCAGCTGAGTAGGAATCATCTTCGCATCGAAATAACTCTTCTTATAGGCTACTATGCACCAAAAGGACACCTACAGAAAATTGGTAACAACACTGAAAATACCCACTGCGGACTGTGTAATGGAAAGACAAAGACTCGTCGACTAAAAATATACCCAATTGCTTCGATCAACCAGCCAGAGACCTTTACAGATTAGTACGGGGTACTAGGATATTGGAACGGCTGGTATAATTTGATGGGTAAAAGAAGTGGGATTAAATACAAAGAGCCAAGAACACCGCAGCTTCTTGGGTTCTTCCGGAAATCAACGGTTGCCACAGAAAAGGAAGCCATTCGAAGCGATCATCCGATACCTGCTCTTACCTTGCGAATATTACCTGATATCGAAATTATATTCGCTACCTCTGTTAATTACAATTGCAACATTCCTAATAAAAAAACACACGAAAAGATTAAAATTTGCTTCAGAACGCTATTATTATTTTACCACCCATTAATTCTCATTTCATGTTCTTTTCACTTAATTTTCACTTAATTTTGTTTTTAAACAGCAATAAATGACTTTGTTCTTTTATAGTTATCGCATTTTATTCAATCGACAGTGTATATTGTATTAAATACTATAAAATATTCTTCCAATGCAAAACAATATATTTCCGAGGAAAGATTGGTGGTCTTGGTAGTAAGTAAGCCACGGGTTACGTTTTTGACACTGATCTGTGCAAACGAAGTTTTGCACATGGCAAAAATAATTGAATATCAATTTCCTAATCTACTGATACTAAACAAGAAAACAATTAAGTGATACATTAACGATATCAAAATAAAACACTATAATCGCAAAAAAGGTTTAAATGCTTGTGTACTTAGCAATGAAAACATTTACATATTTTTCAAAACCCCGTTTTTTTTAGTGGCCGCTTTACAGTTCACAATTTTTTCCTATTGCCTGCAATAAAATTGCGCGCAATACAAATAGCGCATGCGCATTCAATGGATTTCGATCAGCTGTATGCAATATTATTGGTGTTGCAGGGATTAGAACGTGTTCTAATGTTTTATTGCGCGCAATTCTATTGCAGGCAATACGAAAAATTGAGAACTGTAAAGCGGACTTAATAGTGTTTACACAGACCAAGTTCCACAACAAATGGCTGGCTCAGTTAGGTACATAATATTTTGCATATTTAATTAATATAGGTGAAATGAAGTACCCAATAACAATAATACTTACTGCTATTTTATGGCGCAAATTACAAACACGATGTATAAAACGATTTCGGCAGGCAAAAATACGATGCGGGAAACATCATCCAACATTATTAAACCCCACCAAATTCTAAACGTATGACACAATTCGCACGCGTACCTATATTTTAAAAAATGTTTCCTATTAAATCTAAAATCTGAAATATTTGAATAGAAACAAACCGATTTTTCCAACAGATATATTTTATTTCAATCAATATTTTGTTGCTTTGACACTATAAAACAATCACGTTGTTTCATTAAATGCGTTTGGATGTTGTTGTTCAAACAACAAGAAATATTGGGCCAGCAATGTATGTTTTAAAGTTATTGCTACCTAAAATAGTTGTTTGAACCAAGAAAATAAAAACCATGCTAAATGAAATTTTTATTCCAACCTTGAGCGTTGTTTGCTTCAAGATATGACGTATTTGTTTAATTAAAAATCCTTTAAATCAAAATAAATCACTTTAGTTAGAAGAGTAAGTAAAATAATAGTAAACGTACTTCCTAATTTGTTTTAATGTAATTAAATTTACAGTTTGCGTTGCTACCGGTTTCGGTTTGATTTGACCTTCTTCAGGCAGCTATTGAAATTATAGTCAATATAAAACAGGAAAAATTGAGAAAATGTTGGATGAGAACTTCATTCTTGTTCTTAGCAAGACGTAAGTGGTTGAAGTTTTAATGAAGTTTTCATCCAACATTTTCTCCATTTTTCCTGTTTTATATTGATTATAATTTCAATAGTTGCCTGAAGAAGGTCAAATCAGACCGAAACCGGTAGCAACGCAAATTGTAAATTTAATAACATTAAAATAAATTAGGAAGTACGTTCACTATTATTTTACTTACTCTTCCAACTAAATTTTACTCACCTAATTATGGAATACATTAAATCACAAATAAATAACATCCAAAATTTCGATGTTTTCTAATATAAGGAATTCCTTTTTCTCAGTATATACAGGCCCCGATAATTACACATCTATGATCATTTATAACAATCTTACTCACACATACACGGATTAGCCGCTTTTTTTTGTCCGTTACTGCAACAAAAAGTTTTTTTTTTGCCTAATGAATAAACATGGCAAATTCGACACAGATGCCAGCGTCGTACTTATCTACGTTGCAATTTTGAATTTAATTTAAATTATAAGAAAAAACATGCACAAACACTTACTGCATTAATAATCATCAGTGCATTATACACGATACGACTACATACTATTTTGTAATTCAAGGTTCCTTTCATTCGTACAACTATGTGCTGATCACAAACCCGATAACCGATAACGCTGGAAATATCTACCTATGTACTATGTGGCATCGAGATGCTATGTCTATACCACCGTATAAACCTAAGGAGTAGTTTCACTTAGTGTCGGCGCCTTTGATCATTTGTGCATCAATTTAAGGAATTACGCGACGGCGCTTTGGCGACTTTGCTTGCAACTAGTAATGGCAAAGTGGGTACGAAAATAACCTGTATGGAACGGATTGACAATTAACAGAAAATCGCACATCTGTCCCCAATAACGTTGCTAAGAACAGAATGACAGAATGAAACAGCTTTGTAGGTTAGATTTTTATTTGTAAACAAATTCAAATAGTTTTAGTTACAATTTCAGCCACGTATGCGACATTGCGAAGTTCCCTGGCGGGATATGTTTGAAACCCATGTTTCCGACGATGTGAAACTACTCCTTAGATGTATATACTGTGTCTATACTGATGAATTCCAATAGGTTTATATTTCCTACGGTTATATCTAACGGAGAAATTTTAGTTCTATACAAAATTAATTCATCTTCCGCTACCTGATCCCGATGGCACCCTAGGTATGCTCTCCTACCTCCTGAAACATCTAAATCAACACGCAGGCGAAACACCCCAAAGCTCATGTCTGATTATTTCATTCCCTTAAAGGTGTCTTCAACAAGGAGGACGAGGAAGCCTTCGAAATGTTCGCGGTTTATTGCGGCCTCGCCCTGCATCACGCCAAACTCTACGATAAGATCCGACGTTCCGAACAGAAATACCGGGTCGCCCTCGAGGTCCTCAGTTACCACAACAGCTGTAACGAGGATGAATTCCAGGCGGCCCTAAAGGACGGCATTCCGGAACAGGTGATCAACATCGACGACTACTACTTCAACCCTTTCGTGGTCGAGGATTACGAAAAGGCTCGCCAGTCGATCTACATGTTCATCGACCTCTTCGGACTGGTGCGCTTCGATAAGAACAGTCTGTTGAAGTTCATGCTCACAGTTCGGAAGAATTACCGCCGCGTCCCTTATCACAATTGGACGCACGGTTTCTCGGTCGCCAATTGCATGTACAGTATTATCAAGCATTCGGATAACGCCTTCAGGCCCAACGAGGTAAGAAATTTTTGCTTTTGCGATAAAAGAAAAATGAAAAATTAGTTAAATAGGCATTCTGACAGAATTTTCCATATTGATATATGTAGGAAGTCAGTAATTCCATAAATTACTTTCTAAAGTATAAATTTCATCCCAAAGAGCAACGGATTTTTTTTTTTTTTGCAATTAGCGTTATTAGTATCCGTTTCAATAAAAGAATTTGATAATATATGGAATTGTGTGGCGTTCTGTGACATCTACAAATGTCTTTTCTTTATTTAAATGAACAGGACGTTTCATAATTAATTTCACAATGAAATGACGTTTATATACATACGGCCGTTTGCACCGTTCGTGATTAAGTTATAATTAACACTTAATCATAATTAAACTTTAAATTCCTTTGCACCGACTACTTAACTAATAATTAAATCCTTAATTCGTGATTATCTTTAATCAGTACCCAAGGTACGAATTAAGTCATAATTAAAGTTGGCTCAAGCGTAGTTTCTTTGTTTACAATCGTGTTTATAGGCGATTATAGGTGATGTTATGGGGTTTTGGTTATAATACAAATATCTCTAACTAAATTGAAATAGCTAGCTAATTAAAGTGTTCACTTTGAAGATTAAAACAAGGAATAGTGGCGTGCAAGAAGTGTATATTTGACAGTGTTTAGAAAAGTCCAGGTAATATCAAAATTAATTTCCGAAATAAAACTGACAATAAATGTATTGAGATTACTCATGGTTTCAGGTGGGAATGACCCGGAGGTATTTCGTAATAGGAAAGGATATCTTTCTATAAATTCACATTTTTTTATATGGTGCTAATTTAAAAATAATGGATATCGTAGTACGATGGCCACGGAACACACACTTTAACGATCCATTCTTTTCCCTAAGCGACAGTGGATATGCCTCAAAAACATATTTATTGACCCCACTGTTAAAGTCTGAAACAGTTGTGAAAAATCATTATAATGAAAGCCATATTAACAGCACGGAATGTCATTGACACAGTTTTCTAAGAAGAATTTTTCTCAATACTGGCATATGTTGTCGCTTAAAGCTGGATATCTTTATGGCAGTAATAGTTGGTACCTTAGTATTGTACAATATAGCCATAAATATTGGTAAAGAGGAAATCAATGAAGAAAAATTAAATCAAGAAATTTTAAATGGACAACTTCATGAGATTAATTATGACGCTGCTGATGATGTACCTGCTGCAACACAGGCATTACTAATTAATGATTATTTCAACAATTTGTAATTCATTGCTATGTAGAAATTAACTTTTGAACTTTTTTTTGTTTTGTTTTCTTGGCTTTTGTATAAACGAAATATATTTATTACTCTAATGCATTATCACTTGATTTTTTTTTTAAGAATATTGTGTATGTAATTAACCATTTATTTATTAAATAAAAGGAACAAAATACATAAGGAAATGATGGTAATAATAAATAAATCTAACAAGTAATAGCAGAGGTCAAATAAAGTATCAAAAATTGAAGCATTTGCAGAACAAACAAATGAAAGAATGCATAATGAAAAAAAAGCCTGCATTCACATATTAATTTTCTATTTTAAAACTGCTACTCAACTTTTTTATTTCAATATCTAATTCTGTAGCCAATTTTCTTTAGCTTAAATTCCAATAACTTTCAATGCCGCTTAAAATCGCGCATCGCATAGCGGCAATTTCATTAAGATGGAACAGTGTTCCAATATAAATACGATTTTTGATAAAACTAAACTTAACGCACTCCAACCTATATTTCTGTGGCAAAATTTTAATTAACTAATCATTAATTAAATTGGTTCGGTGCAATCCCATTCATATTTAATTCGTAATTAAATTTAATCTTAATTAAATAAATCTTTAATTAAATAAATCATACAATAAACTCATTAACTTACTTTTAAATAAAATAAAATCTAAATTTGAGAAAACTCTCTCGGAACATTGATAAATGGCTGACCGGAGTAAACAAGACAAAATCTATGCAACTAAAAATACACTCGCGAAAAACGGGGTGTCTACCACAGCAATACGTTGACAATCAATTTAAACATAACCTTAAACTTCCACTTCATCTTCTGAATTATTCTGACATTCTGGGTAACCAAAAAATTTCCGCTGTTTGATTCGTAAAATAATACTCATGCGGGTGCCTTTATAAATGTATTTCATAGATTTATCAGTATCTTTTGAATAAGAATGTGATAACGTGAATGTTATATTTACGTGGGTTTGATGACAAGTACATATTTTAATTTTTTATTGAGGTGAACAGAACTTTTCAGATTCACTTCACAATGAAAAAACGTTTATATCTTCTTACAATTAGTATAATAAGATATCTGTTAAAAGTTAATTTAATCATAGTCTCAAATTGCCACGCCGACTTTTGAATTATTTGGCAATTATGACAAACCAGCAAAGTTTCGCTACTTTTAGCAAGTCATTGTTTGTAACAGTGGTGGTTTGCAGGTTTGGATAACCACCGAAAATTATAATAGAAAAAATATTTAATTTATAAAATATAAAAAAAAACTCATCCAATATATGAAAGTAAATTATTTCAAAAAGATCATCTAATTGGTCTCCTTGAATGTCTAGCTTATTCCTAGAGACATGACAACCGCCCACTACTCAATTAACTGACACGGAGATAAATTTCAGCTTTTAATTTCGTTTTGCACTTGTATAACTGACAATCATTCAATTTCCCCAGGGCTATTATTTATACTTTTTTCATTTCCACTCCACTAGTAGAGTAACGTGAAATGGCGTTTAATAGACGTCAATCTCACATAATAAACGTATACACTGACGTCTATTAAACGTCATGTTACGTCACCTTGCTAACCGAGAATGTGAAAGGGAAAAATAAAGGGTGATATAGGTCCTCATATTTTAACAACAACTTGCAGTATCAACCTTTCTTCGTCCGATGCGTAGTTTTTGTGATACTGTGCTGTCTCAAGATAAAACTCACCCGTTATATGAAAGTAATTATTTCAAATGGCAATTTTGTATCTCCTATTTGCATAACTTATTATGCATGAAAGCTTTCAGGGCTCAAACTCCTTTACTTTGTTTTTAAGTTGGCAACTCCGCTATGGAAATGTGATTTTATCCTATACCTCTACTATTCTTTTCATATACGCCCACCATGCATCTTCATTGTTGCCACAATATCTTTTTCGTTCTTAAAGTATGTTTTGGTATATGTTGAAAATACTTTTTTCCGTATTTTGAAATATTCTTCTTGTTGACGCGTTTACATTTATAAAGATATAAAAGTTCTTTAGGACTGGAAGTTTATAACAGAAAGTAATTTTATATATCAAAACTGGCCACCGGTTGCTAGAGTAACCATTTTTCACACATATTTCATCAAACTTATCCCATTTTATAACTTTAAAACTAAATTTCACGTCGTGTATATAAATTGGATATAAAGGAAGTGGAAATACGAAGCTTTTCAATTACGTGAAAAACCAAAATACTGAAAAGAGAATTGATTATTCCATTTCCAACTCCAACTTTTGTATTAACTATCTATTTTATACCGCAGTTTCACTGGTGATAACGCCGTATTAAATCACTCAAGTATAATGATTATGTTTGCTTTCTTGAAAGGATTTATTTACACGTATTGTAAATATTTCTAAGTTGTAAAAAGTGGCTAATTAAAAATTCTCAAGCTTAACTAAAATTTTCGGTTTTAAAAATTTGAGGTTTGTAATAGTTTTTTTAATATTTTTAAGTCTCTTACACTTCCAGTTAACCGGAAGTCATTCTATACCTGTCTTCAACTGTTTCTAAGATATTACGATTTTTGTGTAAATTTTGACATTTACATTGCAATTGATTAATTTTTACTTGCTGTAAGTGCCGGAGGTCACCCATTTTAAAACTATTAAGTACTAACATTATTTGATCCTAACGTAGTAAATAATTCCCGTCATATTAATACAGGTTGTCTAAACATTAGGGACATATCAAAGAATTTTGAAAGCTGCAACACTCATTTTTTCAAAAACAGAACATTATATATATTATTAGATTGTTGGGTGTAGAATGAAATTCTGCACCAATTTGCTGTAACATTCCCTATACCAATCTTCAATAGTTTTCTTTCAAATTACTTGCTTTATTTATTAAGGATTTTAAATGCCCGAAATTTTTTACCTGTTGACATTGATATCACAATAAATTATTCTCAGTAAATATTATTTGATTTCCTTTTTCTTGGTTTTTAGGTCTTTAATATTAAAACATGAATGAATACGACGACAACGTTTCGCTTTATTAAAAAGCTTTTTCAAGTAGATATATAAATAAATGTAGAAATTGTAAATTGTAAATAAAAAGTTTTTGTTTAATAAATGACAAAATTGTTGTGTTTACTATGATTTTGAATATATTATTATGTTTTATTTAAAGATTGCATTTTAAAAATAGGCTGTTTTTTACATTTATTTATATATCTACTTGAAAAAGCTTTTTAATAAAGCAAAACGTTGTCGTCGTATTCATTCATGTTTTAATATTAAAGACCTAAAAACCAAGAAAAAGGAAATCAAATATTAAATTTATTTTCATAAAAAAAAAGAAAAAAAACATTTAATTACAATGATGCAGAAATAAAACCATGAATTTAAGATTCTGGCCGAAAACAAAAACTGCATTATTAAAGACCTAAAAACCAAGAAAAAGGAAATCAAATATTATATATACATGGTCAAGATTTAAAGCTTTAAAAGTAAATATTATTGTTATAACTATTGTTGTTTACATGTCAATATTTAGAGAATTGCATTAGAATTTCAGAAAATTGAAAATATATCCTAACTTATATAACTCTGTGGACAGATGTTTTCGAATTGCCCAAATCTTTAGAAGTAGCGGTTATTAAATTATAGGAATGTGATTAGAAATATCCTCAAATATTAATCCCATTTTCCTTATTGTCGCAAATTGGTTTATTGCAGTTTTAATAACACTATACCTGTTGTTACAAAAAGTGTTTAAGTTTTCTGTAGTTTATTTATATCTATTGGTTGCAAGTGTGGTATCCTTCATTGAATTCTCGATAAGCTCTTGCTGCAATTCTTTAACATTTTCCATGAACATAGAATATATTCAAGATATCAAGATCAAAATAAACTCCGTCAATATTTTGTATTATTTGGTATATAAATTACTCAATAATGAAATTTTCTGAACAATGAACATGCTAAAAACAATATTTACTAACCTAACACTCAAGATATAAATAAACTTTTATTTCACAACAGTCTTTTTAATCTTTACACAATCTACATTTCATTAGCTAAGGTAACATCTTCAGGTGCCTAAGTATATTATCTGTCAGGTACTATGTACATCGTCAAAACTTAACTAGAGTACAGGAAAGCAGAGAATAGGAAAGAACGCATCGCTTTAAAATAGAAACAGACGTATAGCCTCCCACCACATGCCTAACTCCACAGAATAAACAGAAGTGACAACAAGCGATCGCAAGATTTGTGCGCAGACTCCAGATTGCCATTTTGTAACGCTAAGCTTTTGCATCTTTACGTTGGTTTATATCTTACCGTTACCAAAATTGCATTTAAATATGTACATTGCATATGTTTAAGTCCGCTTTTCTTGTGTGGTGTCTAAAATTAAAAATTTAAAACCAAATATTACAAATTTTTATTTCGATAAACATATGGTCAACGACCTTTCTCAACATAACAGAACGTAACCTTACTTTACACACTTGACATTTTGAAAACATTCTGAAACGAAATAGCGCAAGTACATGGAGGATTGTTCTCAAAACGAGACCTTCTGTTTATTCTGTTATAACGCTAATATCGTTTCAACATTGGCATCGATGCGTATTGCAAGGATCATTTTATGCATTGTATAAGATCCCTATACTAAAATTAAATTTTGTCGACTACGGTATGTAATAAGTATATCCTAAGTGTCAAAAGATAAAATCAAGTTTCAGGACTATTATCTCCAATAAATTCTAAATATTATTATTATTACTGATTACTTCAGTCAGTAAGTAAATGAAAATGCAAAATGATTTAAAAATGAAAAATTAAAATAAAAATAGCTAGCTCAACGAATAAAATTTAAATTGAACAAAAGAACAATTAATCTCAGAGTTACCCTCGCGAATTAAAACTTGAATTTAAGCACGAAAAGTAAATTGTGAGTGAATGAAATCAGACTTTCTTAATTACCCGAAAAAAATTTAAAAGGTTTAATATAAAATAAAAGAACAGAATTTTTAACCCAACGACGTTAATTAACAATAAAATTTATTATTATTCAAAAAGGGTCAAATTACAACTTGTACAGAAAAAACCGTGAACTGAAGGTTCTGGCCTAAATTAAAAACTGCACTTGATTCTAAATTACAATAGGACAATGCTATTTCCTATACAAAACAAAAGTTCTGTTTGTTCAGGAAGATAATCCTAAAATACCAATATCAATCCAGGTGGTTTCAAATTAAAATGAATTAAACGTAGCAATTACTAGAAATCAATAAAATCGTAAACTAAATGCAAGAACAATGCTTCTACTCATCCAAACCGAGGTGATAGATAATTAAAAACGAAACAGCAAAATTGAATAACGAAAAATTAACTCTTTAAACTATAATGTGAAAAAATTAACTAAAATGTATCTTGCCGAACAAAAATAATAAATGATCCTATATCTACAACGTGTACACGTCAATATATTAACAATTATTACAACCTGAATTCCTTGATGGACTAAAATTTTACAGAAATCAAATTTCAATATTAAATGAATAACAAAATGGCAACAATGATAGAAAAATACAAAAATACGTCTATTCACGTCAATAGTCGAACAAGGAACTCGTTGACAAAACTCTACAACTGTTTTTCTTACAAAAATCCCTCTCTTAAAAACTTACAACGCAAACGCACAATTCACCGACAAAATCTAATAGAAAACGCACTAAACAGAACCAGCCAGACAAATAAATGAATGGAATTAATTTAAAAAACTTAACACTTAATTAATTAAATCATACAATTAACTCTTAAACTACTATTATACAAAAATAAATATTATTATGAAAAATTCTCGGTAAATTGAAACAGTTGTTTTTAGCAAATCAAAATATGCAACACAAAATACACTCAGCAAACTTGGGTTACTTGTCCATAGCAATATTTAATAATTCTGACAAGTAATTTACTTGTACACCTGAAGATGTTAGCTTAGCTAATGGTGGAAAGATTGAAAACTGTTGTGAGATAAAAGTTTATTTATATTTGGTGTGTCAGTTCATTAAATCCCACAGTGCTCAACATACCTTTAATTTAATATTTGCTGAAACTAATAATTTATTGTAATGTCAGTCATAGCCTGCCAATTAATAATCGGCCATTTGAAAGCGTTAATAAACAAAACAAGCACTTTGAAAGAAAAGTTTCAAGGTGAATTTAATCCTACACTCAACAATATAAAAATTTACGGGCACTTAATGCAGGTGAAAATGGATTAATTGCGTACAATAGTGTAAATGTCAAAATTTTCACAAAAATGGTAGTATAGGAAAGCATAAAAAACCCTAGTTGCAATCGTTAAAAAAATGTATGCAAGGTATTCCATTTGAAATAACAAAGTTTATGGCGACAAGACAGTAAGTGCCAAACTATAGTAAATTAAAAATTCTCGTTGACCCTGAAAACTTTTTACTAGCCACTTCCGTAATGCCCCAGTATAACTTTAAGTTATTTGCAAAATATTGGAAAAAATCAATATTTACATCAACTGTTTTCATACTATTTTTGGAATTGTAAAAGTGAGAAAATTAACACTTTAGTTCCTGATCCAATATATTTAAAGCCAGTAATTATAGATCAATCTTTATAAATATAAGCCCACATATGGTATATACGTGCAAAATCAAACAAATTTGTACTCAATAGGTTAATTAGCGGATACCGCTTTCTGATTATTGTAATTCATACATTTTGTGAACGCTTATTGAAAGTTAAATACAATGTATGTAACTTAAAATCTTAATTGGACCGTGTTATGCAATAGCGAACTAAATTGACAATTGATCACATCAATAATAATTATTATTAACTATTTTATAAGTACTTAAACTATTTCACAGTAACAATTTTTAGATAATAGAAACATTCTAGAAACTTCACTACAGTAATTTCCAATGATCCCAAAATTGCCCATTATAGTTTAGTTCGGTCGCAAACCGCACCGAACCGTAATAAATCCGGAGATTACTCGAATAGATATTTGTGTCCGTGAAACGTATATTCAGATAGTTACTCACATTACATTGTAATCATAATGTATGTAATGTTACCGCAACCTGCCATTAAATTCTGTCACTTTATCGATAATTTATATCTATGCGCATAATAAAAGTTTATATCCTGAAGTATATTATTCTCAGTATCTATTAGATATTTATGGTAATATTCATCTGAATCTAAAATTTTTATTATTTATATAACGAGAAAATGATAAAAGTCGTAATCATACAGACAATTAACGGTCAAAGAAAAGTGTCAAAGTTCGCCATTGTTAAATCGATGCACCATTCAATGTATCGGTGTGTAAGTAAACGATTTTTCGTCAGACCTGTAAGTTTATAACTGTTATCAGTTGCATGGTTAGTTTGGTATCAACTAGCAAATACCTTCCCTTCAAATTTAGAAGTCGTTTCAGTTTTATCTATAAATATTCTTGATGCATTCTAATGTAATCAATGCTTTTTTAATCAATTTTATTTTTTTTTCTTAATTTCAGTTAATTTTTAATAAAATTGAAAAAGGGATGATTGGCAGCCATTTACACTCTAGGTTGAAAAAAAAGCAGTAGCGTAGCCACGGACTGGTTAAAATAAATTATTTTTTCGCATCCCTGCTCTTGTATTTCATTTTTCTTTTTTTAATCTTTAAGCAACACGAAAAAAATAAAGATTTTTTTTAAATGTTCATTTTAAGAAGTTATTTCCTTTCATATTTTTGGAATTAAATTTAATGTCGCATTGTATTTCAATTAAAAATCGTTTGTTATATTAAAATATAAAAAAGTAAAGTGATGTGCACAAATAATTGTGCCAAAAAAAGTTCGTGCGTTGTTGGTCATCTCGTAATATAAATTACTTTTTCACGTTTTGCAAATCAATGTGTTTATGCTTGCCAATGCATACAAATTATTATAAATAAAATTTTAAAAATAAAGTTATCACTGCCTCCATATAAGAGTATGGTCAGCTTGCTAATGCGTCATCACAGGGGTATGGTTCCATGTGTTACTGTTACAGTTAGTTATCAAACACATATGGTTGAAGATACTTGGTTTCATCAATGTCGTAAACGGCATCGCTACAGTCGCTCACATTGATGTCAAATACTGTTTACGCAAGTACTTCTTCAGCACCATTTTGTGGAGATGCAAGTGCACCCAGGTATTGGTTATTTATTAAAGTTGTTGATATTCTCAAGACGTTCAATATATTTAACACAAAAAGGCCATTATGGAAACGTTGCAATTATTCTTAACAATATGTGTTTGATAACTATCTGTAACTGCAACAAATAGAACCAGACCCTTTATGATTTCACTTTAGCAAGCTGACCACACAAAGTTTTATTTATAATCAGTTGTATACATTGGCAAACATGAACACATTGATTTGCCAGGAAGTAAAAAAGTCATTTATATTGAGAGGTGCTATATAAGAGAGGTTCTTAATGTCAACTCTAGCAAAACGACCATGATTCCGTTTACATGGAGGAGGAAGCTTCCCAAACTCCGATGTCCCACTATATTCGACTCTAAAATACTCGCATCGGGGTTTATTATCTATTTGCTAAATTGTCGATCTGAAACTGCAATATGTATCTATCTATGTATAAAGGATAACAATAGTTGTAGGACGACTTTAAGCCATTATACTTGCGTTAATTAATCAACCTAGTGTTACACACGTTTTAATGTGACCTAATTATTAATTAGCGTTAGTTTAATTAACGCAAGTATAGTGGCTTAAAGTCGTCCTATAATTATTGTTATCCTTTATACATACATATTGTAGTTTCAGATCGACAATTTAGCAAATATCTTCACATTAATAATGAGATTTCCATCTTAAATTCTCATTTTATTTATTCTTCCACTAATAGAAGTATTTTTGTAAGTGTATTAACAACGCTAATTACAAAAGAGAAACGATAAAATCATTAGTCTCCACACAACCTCACTACTAATTCTAGCATCCGTACTTCTCCATGTCGGTGTTTCCAGTAATTACTGACTATAAGTTTCAGAATGCACGTAGCAAGATGTAACGATCCTTTTTGTTCAACTTAAACTACTTTAGCTGCTGACTGCGCGCTCGCTGTAAATGCGTCGTAATTTACGCTAATGCTTTTCCTTCTGCAATTTCCTGCGAGATGGAAGGTTATGTGACTTGCTTTAAACCGAAGGGCGCACGCTAAACGTAACTTTATCGAATTTAGTTTTCCTTAATGTGTTCAGCATAAAACATTCATTGTTGCTGTTTTTAATTAGCTACACACAATCGATAAGTCGAAGGTTCGAAAATTTATAAAGTCAATTCAATTCATAAGACAAAATCAGTGTAAAATATGTCATTACAATTTTTTTTTTCAATTAAAAATAACCAGCGCCTCCACCAAATTTGCATATTATCTTTATAATATTGTAAAGCACACGACAGGAAGTTCTTCATAGGTATTATGCTTTCTATTGACGTAAGATACAAACCTGCTCTTTGTCCCCTTAACTTTTCCTTAACTTCTAAGTAATCCAAAACTGCAAGGCAAAGTTTTAGAAACTTTTGCTCTAACACACCCTTATAATGTCAAGCACGTAACTGGGATGCAAGTACAAATTTAATTTCAGTGCCTTGCTCTCTTTATCGGGGCATTATGTCATGACCTTGATCATCGCGGCAAGAACAATAAATTCATGCTGGACACGGAATCACCCCTGGCGGCCATCTATTCCACCTCCACGATGGAACATCATCACTTCAATCAGACCGTAACGATTTTACAGCAGGTATGTATGTGAACGTATATGAAAATTAAAGACGTCTGTTTTGGTGCATTTAAAATGTGGGTTTAAAAAAACAACCCCTTTCTTCAATAGTGTTCGAATTGTTGAAAATATTAATGGCGGAACAATAGCACTTCATTTGGCGGTAATATTTGTTCTAGTACAGTATCCGTATTTGGACTACAATACTCTATTAAAAACCAAATTATTCTATTCGAATATACTTAATTAACAATGCAACTTGCGTGCAAACAAATCTAATACGGTATTCGCAAATTAAATAACGATTTGTTGTATCCAACACCGTCTCCCGTTTTCTTTTTACACATAATTTCAACTAATTGAGTTGCCAACAAAAAACAAGATATCCGCTCGTCCTTGTAGCGATATATAAATTCATCTTATCGTTTTCAAGATATTTATGAAAAAGATTTTTCTTCAGTTTCGATTATGTGACATAACTTCCTTATTATTTAAAATTTTAAAAAAAATTATTTAAAAGTTGTTCATGCATATTTTTATTTGGGATTTGGATATGAAATCTACGTTTTAATAATCCTTTATTAAATAACAAATTTTGCGGGCTTTACAAAAACAGAGAACATTATGTTTATTCTAAATATTAAGCAAGTTTTGCGTTCTTATGGTTCTAATAAATTTCTAGTGTGCCATGGATACGACAGGTTTATGAAAAAAAATCAGCAGAGTGCCATGATAGTCAAACAAAATAATTGATATTTTCCCTGTCAAATAATAAGATTTAGCTTATTTTTTTTAAGGGGAATATTTTGAATATTAACAGAGATGATACTGTCTATATTTCGCTAATAAAATAGTAGTGTGCCATGAATGTTTAGGATTATATTATAACCTTCATAAAGTTAGTTGTGGATTAGAGCATTTTAAATAAAAATTATTTTGATAATAATAATATTATAAAAAAATACAAATCCACTAGGAATCAATAAAACAAGTTAAATGTAACTATAAAGTAAAACTTTAATTATTCAAATTGTCGTCCTAACAATATATTTCTAACATCTTTTTTCTATAGCAGTTTTGCTATTTATTATACCTATAAAGCGGTGTTAATTTATGAAAAGTATTAGCCACATTTTCACGTAGTTGTTCAGCAGTGTTACAAACATATTTGTAAATTTAATTTTTCTAAAAAAAAAATCCATAAAAAAAAATTGGGTCGTAATGTGTTCATAATTGCTACCTACCCTAAATAAATTATGATAATAATACTCATATTATATTTCCAACGAGTTAACATTGCACATATGTAGAACAAACTCATAATTGTGAGTACAGCATTATCAGCAGCAACTATGTAAATCAAACATAATAAATAGAAATTTATTTATCATATTTAACATTGCAAGTATTATATAACCTCGTAACCCATTACAAATAAGTATTAGTATATAAATGGAACAAAACAACATATTAAATAATATAATAATCAAATCAAATCATTATTTATTACTTTATATTAGTTATTTTATTTATTTTCTTATCTTTATTCAAAAACAATCATAATCATAAAATGCAAAGTTTTATGATATTATAAAAAAAAAAAACTAAAAGAAACAAACTACACATCAATCACAAATAAGTGTATTGCAGAGGGAACTTCGCCCAAAGAGATGAGTCGTATGGATCCATAAGTGCCAATCCATTTATTTGAAAAACTATGATCTAATAATTTCTAGGGAATTGTGTGCAGGTGCACCATCTAATTGAAAATAAATTTAAATTCGTTCACTCTATGCAACATCATCTAAAAATAAATAAAGGTGAAAAAGATAAAAAAACTCATTCTTTCGTTCATAAATATATTAATATTTTGATATTGATTGATCAAGAATGCAACCATCTAGAGAGTCTATCAAACGAGCATTTAACAAATAAAGTATGCCTAGCTGTCATATTACCATCATATATGAAACAATAAAATCTGCAACTTTTTAAAAGGCATCCAATATTAAAACCAAATTATTGTCACCGAATGGGTCTATTTATATGGGGATTTATGTTACTCCAATAGTGGTTATTACTCCTATTAAATATGTCATCGCCAGTAACATGAGCTTCATCACTCTATATTGCACAGTTTATAAAATTAGGATTTTATTGACAGATTAGTGTATACCACCGACAAAAATTGATCCTTCTTTCATAATTTAGGATAGAGAATTTTCGATTTTTCTGGAAGAAATGGTTGGAAAGCTTCCACATATCTTTCTTCATATGATGGTTTGGATTGAATTTTTCTAAATGATCCATTATATTTAAATTATTCTTCAGCCCTTTGAAAATGCGAGCATTTGGTAAATTCTTTTCAAGATATCTCAGAAAATACTGCTTTAAAACTCTCATAGCGTTCTTTCCACTTTCAATGTATACTTGCAAAATGTTATTATTCACGATTGGTGAACTCAACAATTTTTAAAAACCACAATGCAATAACAATTTAAGGCAATAATAATAAAACGGTAACAGAACTCAAATAACTCGAAGAAGATTATGACGATACTGGATAACATAATGCAACTATCCAAGTAGCACCAGAACGTTCCAATAACATACCAGGAATGTACAGGGAGAATGTTTGAATATTTTAGAGAAATGCTCACAAACGCTACCTCACCTAGCATATTCTGAGCATATTCTGAGAATGTTAATAGTAGAGTGAAATCCTTATTCTGAGACTGTTCGTATAATTTTCACAGGAATATTCTATATATGTCCAAGAATATTCTTTGATTGTTCCAGTAACATTTTTAATGGGAAATAATAATATACTTACAATATTTAAATAGATGAGTTATTGCTTAATTTTTAAGGGACTGCAGAGAGCTGGGATCGCGGAACAAACGTTTGTAAGAAATCTTAATATGGAATTTTATTTTAACCATATTTCGAAGACACCCATATTAATGATTAGAAAGTGTAATACGAAAAAAGAAGTATTCTAAAATACACAAGCGTATCTCTTTATACAAGGATACTGTTAACTTGCAGTTAACTGAAAGTGGTAATAGAGCACCTTAATCTCAACAATTTTTCTTAGTAAACTAACAGGCGAAACCTAATAATAGCTAAACAACAATGTTTTAAAAATGATTATACCCACTTGTAGAAAACAGCTGATATTAACTAGTTTACAAATGTAATTGAAGAGATGATGTTTGTTTTATTTTTTTTTAAAAGTGACTTCTTTACGCCCCTGCCCTAGTAAATCATTTCAGTTAACTGCATAAGTTGACAAAGTGTATTGTAATGTACCTGTATATTTCGTATTGTTTCTTAATACAATTTTTTAAACATTCACTACTAATTACATAATAGTAAAACAATAATTCATCACTTTTTTAAAATATTATTTACAAAAACTTCTCAATTATTATTTGAAGTTAAGAAAAAAGTTATTGCCGAACCAATGACCATATTTACGAACTTTTGCGTAGAACCACAGATACCGCGGTATTTTTGTAACACACCATAAAACAGCTTCTAACAACTGCCATACAGTACACTTCATACAACCGTCGACGCCATAATGGCATGATTATGTATGATATGATGATCATTTTAGTTGAATGTTCCACAAACATTAGAAAATAATTTTCTGAGGAGATTATATGTAAATATTATTAGAAGGTTTAAATAGAATGTTATAGGAATAAATGTATATTCCCTTACTTAAATATCTCT